>CANNZV010000963.1:0-205889 GCA_947561585.1 Caprella mutica
GTCATTTCAATGTATCTGGTGTATGAATTAACTTACTATGAGAGTTGACGCTACTTTTTTAATTTTAGGTGCGAGTTAAATCAACTATGACATAGTGTGTTATAGTAACCCACAAAGACTGTCAATCCAGTGTATTCTGCAGTGTATGAATTAACTTACTATGAGAGTTGGCGCTACATTTTTGTAAGTTTAGGTAAGAGTTAAAACAACTATGACATAGTGTGATAATGTAACCCACAAAGACTGTTAATCTTATTTATCTGGTGTATAAATTAACTTACTATGAGAGTTAGTGCTACTTTTTTTTTAAGTATAGATGTGAGTTCAATCAAATGAGTAAGTGGCAACTTATGCTTTCCTCAAAGCTAATTTATTCGCATAACACTTTTCAGTTCAAATCTTGTTTCAAGTGTGTTACGTGTTGAATGTGAACGCTCCTCAATACCATTTTAGTTCAAGTGCAAACAATAGCGTTATATGCATTAAATAGTATTATCGGTGCCGATCGATTATTAATTATTAATTAATTCCATTAATAAATTGATAAATGTCTGCCTAAATTTTCTAAAATATTGGTGATTGATAGTTTGGTGGCTTTATATAGGTAGTTACTTGAAGAGCTGATTATCAGTATATAACTTTTATAATAATAAATTTTGATTACTGCCTTCCAGTTTGTAAACTGATTTCCAAACTAATTTTCCTAGATTATTATATGTTAACTTAAGCATCATACCTACCTAGCTGTTTTTTTTCAGTGTCAATACCTTCTACATGGGGTACGGTCAAGAGCCCCTTCCGGTAACGAGCCCCCCCCCCCCCGATCATGAGTCCCCCTAGGTCATGAGCCCTCCCGGTCACGAGCCCCCCCCCCCCCCCCTCCCTGTTTTTTTAATCCTCATTTACCTAGTTATAAACAAATGAAGAATTACTTAGATAGAAATAACTGAGAGTTACTAATGTAGTTTGTTGTATCCGCTAGTTTGTTGTACTGCACAGTTCATGATTGTTTAATGACCTGGCAGGGGGGTTCGGGAGGCGGCACGCCCCCCGAAATACATATATTTTATGTCTATTCAGTAATGAACTACAAAAGTGTCAATAAGGATTAAATAGTATAGGTAAATAAGGATTTAAAAACAGGGGGGGGGCTTGTGACCGAGGGGGGCTTATGACCGGGGGGGCTTATGACCGGGGGGCTCTTGACCGGAGGGGCTTATGACCTAGGGGGGCTCATGACCGGGGGGGCAATGACCTACACCCCTTCTACATAGGCTAGGCAGTTACTGCGCTGTCCTCAGAATAGGGTAAGTTCCAAATTATCAGGCGATTTCAAATTTTCGGTCACGTATGAAATATAGTATATAGCTACCTAATAGCTAATTAAAATAAAAGTTAATTTAATATAGTTTTTCTTACGCGACCGAAAATATGGAGCCGTCCGATATTTCGGAATTTATCCTAGTATCTCAAGTAAAGTGGTCTGATAATCTATATATTTTAAAACTAGTTGGTGTACCTATAGGTAGGGTTACACAGCCAAATTCGGTTCTTTAATTTCTAATTGTGACCCTATTAAGAGAGTCTCAAAATCATTCTGAAATTAGTTTAGCTATATACTAAATTGTTGAACATCATAATTTAAGCTCAATTTATGATAGGTTCTATTCATTTCACGAGTGCCTTGAAGTCATGATGGTTATTAATGTTTCTGAGATAAGAGACCGCAGTTAGTTAAAGTGCCGCAATTTACCTACTTGACCCTAGTTTTCTATTACTGGGAGAACTCCATCCAGGGAGGTAGTCGGAGGAGAACACCGTCCAGGGATTTAGCAGGGATAACTCCAACCAGAGGTGAGCCTTTTGATATATTATACTTTCTTGGTATTTAATTAATGTCTACATTATGAGTGTATAATGAACAAAATTATGAGGATTAGCTAGAAAAATCCATTGCATTTATTAGAGCTAAATTTATACTGCATCTGAAGATTTATAATTAGTTTAACATTTTATATAAATAATTTACCTAAATGAAAGAATTCTCAGTTAATAATTCTTTTCATTTCTTTATTAATATATGGTTTTCTATATTTTCTGAATCTACTTTCAGATCTTGATGAAGAATTGATGAAGTAGATCAACGTCATCAACTATCGGAGTCCTCTTCAATTCCTTTGAATGGTTCAGGAACAATTATGCTAGGTCAAAGTAAGTATTTGAAAATATTAGATGATTTTTAAATATGTATTTACAATATGATTAGCTCTTACTTTTCCATATGCTTTTAGGGATTCCAGACATGAAAAGAATATCGAAGCTGTCGCTATCTCATCACAAAAGGAAAAAGAGTAGGTGATGTTATTGATAATGTATATGAACGATACTGTGAATTTCTATTCAATATATATTAATATACGAATCTCTTATTTCAGGAATTGGCAACCTACAGTCGTGAAAGAAAGTGACGAGAATTCAAATTGTACTTCTAAATAATAAATCTAAAACTTAAATGTTTACATTTCGTTTTCAATTTGACCTTGGTAATTCTATTAACATATTTCAATATCAGTGCCTATGAGTAAGATGAATTGCACTAAAATATGGTTTAGAAGATAAAGGCTTTATCATTAATTTATTATTCATTAAGTTATAGTACAATTGCAGCATATCAAAGAATTATCAACTTTTTTAATCTAGCCTGGTTAATTAATTCATCTAGCCTACCTATTTATCACTACGTAAAGTTATTTATGTCATCTAACTACTTATTTATAAACTTACCTAATGAGATTACTTATTCAATCTTATCTATTAATTTACAACTGATAACCATATATCAATTCATAGGATCGAAAACATTTCAAAAAGCAAGGATAGGTCTAGGTGATCAATTATTTTTTAAAATTAAAATAGTATGCATATCACAAAAGCAAAAGTAGAAAATAGATGTGAACATGTTAGATTTGGTCCTAGAAAATAAATAGTCTAATCTAATTGATACCGGGACCTAACTCGAGATTATAATTTAATAGAGTAAATATAGTGACTGAAAAAGTCTTGTAAAAAGTCTGGCTACTGCTAACCAGACCGATATTTCAACCTACACTATAATAGTTGATATACATTTACTTAGTATACAAGTAGTTGATATAACCAACACGAGATGATGATATAACCTACACGAGTAGTTGATATAACCAACACGAGTAGTTGATATAACCTAACCGAGTAGTTGATATAACCTACACGAGTAGTTGATATCACCTATACGAGTAGTTAATATAACCTACACGAGTAGTTGGTATAACCTACACGAGTAGTTGGTATAACCTTCACGAGTAGTTGGTATAACCTACACAAGTAGTTGATATAACCTACACAATAAGTTGGTATAATCTACTCCAGTAGTTAGTATAACACATAGGAGTGATTGGAGAAACATACACAAGTAGTTGATGTAACCTTGTTCTGTAGTTGTTTTAACCATTACATATAATTGGTTCAACCATCACGAGCAGTTTTGATTATCTCAGGTAGTTGTTGTGACCATCGGGAATTAAAAATAATCAACTCACATATGTGTTGTTTTAACCAACGTCAATTTAACTCATATTAAATAGTACCTGCAACTCACCACGTAGGTAGGCGCACAGATAAACCATAAAATTTAGTCAAAACAAATCAAATATGATTTGATTCAACTAATCCTTTCTCTGTGTGTAATCTTGTTAGAGATAGTAGAGCTTTCCTCAAGATGTTGATTGTTTTCTTCCCATTTCAGACAGTGACTTGCTCTAATGTAGAATGCGGAATTTGGCTTCATCCAGTTATACTGGCTGATGTCAACCAGCACCCCGTGTGCGGGTGCTACTATTGTCTCACTCACATAATGGCATTAAAAGAAGAAAATAATAAAAGAAAGAAAAATAAGAAACCGTAAGTTGAAAAATTATTTGATATTTATTGACAGGGAAAAACGTCCACACTTTAAAGTACAATTCACTCTCATGATTTTTTTTCAATTGCTTGTATGAAATTGTACTTAAATTTTGTTTAGTGAAATAATGTGCAGTTTATTTTAAGAGTCTATTTTTTATATATTACTGTTAATAGTTTTAATAAAGTAATTTAGCTTTTTATATCTTGCAATTTAGTTTGGATAAGATAATTGTATTATTGTGATATATTTATGGCTCTCTTGATAACCTTGTTTTTTCTTTTGCAGAATAAGACCCTGCGGGTGGTGCGATGGTTCTCAATGGAATGGAATATACGAATGGAAATAAAAAACAGTTTTAATCAACTCCTAAAAAATTGTAACTCTACAGTTCTACAAAACTGTAGAGGTAATCAAGTATGAATTCATGTAATACCAAAGATATTATACTACAATAAGATACACCACTCTTGGAAATTTCTGTTTCAAAAATGCAGTCTGCTGCCACCTGTGTTTTAATTTGGACACTAGCCGTTGCTCTGGTTAAAGAGTTAATTTCTATTATTTAATACAAAAACAGACAAAATTTTCTGAAAGAGTATTGTTAATAACAAAAGACTTTCTGAGAGTGGAATATAGTATTGTAGTACAGTATATGCCACTCAGTATAGTGTTAAGTTTTAACGTTAAGAAGACTCGGGTCTGACCCCACCTGAGAATAGAATAAAGAAGACTCGGGCCTGACCCCACCTGAGAATAGAGTTAAGAAGACTCGGGCATGACCCCACCTGAGAATAGAGTTAAGAAGACTCGGGCTTATTAAAGCCCGAGTCTTATTAAAGCCCCGTCCAGACGCTCCGACAAATGCCCAGATTTCTCTGAAATCAGGTGTTCGCGAGTAAATTTGTCCGCGATTTGGCAGGCAAATTTGTCCCCGATCACAAGAATCGAAACTGTCATTGACTTTCAACATGTTGGACAAATTTGTCCCCGAACAAGTGTTCGCGACTGTTATTTGAATGAAAATTTGTAATATGTGGAGTAAATTTGATAATTACTCTCATTTAAGATATGAAAGATTGAATTCATTGTTTAGTAGTAGTCTATTTATATTATTTTATTGAGATATTTGTAAATAAATTTAAATAAATTTTTGTATTTTTTAGAATAAATGTGATTATTTATTCACAATTCTACATATTAGTTACTGACTAGGGTAAGTTCCGAGTTATCGAACAGTTCCACATTTTCGGACACGTATTATAAATATTATAAGTACTAGCTATTTTAATTATCATTTAATTCTCATTGTAATCATTAATTTTTCTTTCTTACTTTTCTGTAAATGTGGAACCGTCCCATAACTTGGTACTTACCCGGCCTATAAGTAGGTATAAATTATTTTGTTGTTTCTTCCTTATTTTACTAGGTAAGTAGGTACCTACCTAACTAGTAAACATACAGTATTCTATTTAAGTCTTACAGGAAACAGTATTTAGAAGTGAGCGTAAAACGTATAGGTTTTATCTACGTACGTAGATAAAGGAAATTTAAATTTTGATAGACCTATCATGATCTACAATAACTCCCACTTAGCGAGTACTAGGAGTGTCTGATTACCGAGACGTTTTTCTAGATAGGTACTAGGTATTATACTTGAAGTAACTCAGGTTAGGGTAGCCGGTAAATTGCTCGAAAACATTTGCTCGAAAGACAATTGCTCGAAAACAATTGCTCGAAAAACAATTGCTCGAATGAACAATTGCTCGAATGAACAATTGCTCGAAAAACAATTGCTCGAACGAACAATAGATCGAATGAACAATTGCTCGAATTATCAAATTGCTCGAATGAACAAAATTGCTCGAATTATAAAATTGTACAGTTTTTGATTTTATAAAAGTCAGTTATTCATAAATTTTGGAGCTGCACCTAACAATCCTTGTTTCTTTTTAGTAATTGATTTCAATTATTACTCATTCTGCATAATCTTTTTTTAGACCGTTTGTGTCATCTCGTATGTAAAATGTGAATTGGAATCATGTGGTGAATCAGTACTATTCATATTTTTTTTTATCATAAAACCCGAAAAAAATAGTAGATTTATTAAAACTCTGACATAACTTTGAGTTTTTTCACCTATTGAGGTGTCACATACGGATAGGCTAGTAATAAATTATTCTGAAATTTTGTTTCGGGTTATATGATAAAAAAACATGAATAGAACTGATTCACCAAATGATTCCAATTCACATGTTACATATACGAGATGACACAAACGGTCAAAAAAAAGATTATGCAGAATGAGTAATAATTAAAATCATCTATAGAATGATTAATGATCAATTACTAAAAAAAAACAAGGATTGTTAGGTACAGCCCCACTTCATGACTTTTAAAAAATCGAAAACTTTGCAATTTTATAATTCGAGCAATTTTGTTCATTCGAGCAATTTGATAATTCGAGCAATTGTTCATTCGATCAATTGTTCGTTCGAGCAATTGTTTTTCGAGCAATTGTCTTTCGAGCAATTGTTCTTTCGAGCAATTGTTTTTCGAGCAATTATTTTTGAGCAATCGTCTTTCGAGCAATTGTTTTCGAGCAATTTACCTAGAACCCTCAGATTAGATATCTAGGTAAATATTTATATTAGGTATATAATCGGCTAGATAAAATACCTAGATATATATTTATATTATATATCGTCTAGTTATCTAATTACGCATTCATATTATATAATCAGCTAGGAAGGTACCTAGTACCTCGGTAAGAGTTTATATTTTACATCCGATGGGTACCTAGGTAATCATTTTTTAAATCCATGCTTGTTTCTAAAATCGCTAAATTGTTAGGTATTAACTATCAACAACAACATATAGAATTTTTCCAATGAATTAATTATGCAGAATTGCGAACACGGACATTTCAATTTCCTGGTCAAGTGGTCATATTGCTCTCGTCTGGACGCGAACACAGGCAGAAATGAGATTGCCCGTGTTCGCCCGAGCAAAAGTATTTCCAAACTCAGGGCATTTGTCGGAGCGTCTGGACGGGGCTTTAGTAGGCGTGTTATTAGTGGTAGGTTAGATACCAGATATAGCGAGATAATTAATTATTACGAATTATAATTGGCTGAGAGATGGTTTTTAGAGTACATATTGAGTCCCTACCCCCCGGTCCTCTTTTCCCTTTCTCCCTCTCCCCAGGGGGGGAGGGGGTTAGAGTTACACGATACACACTATAAAAAGGTTATAAAACAACTATTTACACAATAAAAAAAATTGAGATTTCTTCGAGGCTGAAGTCTCGGGCCTGACCCCACCTGAGAATAGAGTTAAGAAGACTCGGGCCTGACCCCACCTGAGATTGAAGACTTGGGTCTGACCCCACCTGAGAATAGAGTTAAGAAGACTCGGGCCTGACCCCACCTGAGAATAGAGTTAAGAAGACTTGGGTCTGACCCCACCTGAGAATAGAGTTAAGAAGACTCGGGCCTGACCCCACCTGAGAATAGAGTTAAGAAGACTTGGGTCTGACCCCACCTGAGAATAGAGTTAAGAAGACTGGGGCTTGACCCCACCTGAGAATAGAGTTAAGAAGACTCGGGCCTGACCCCACCTGAGAATAGAGTTAAGAAGACTCGGGTCTGACCCCACCTGAGAATAGAGTTAAGAAGACTTGGGTCTGACCCCACCTGAGAATAGAGTTAAGAAGACTTGGGTCTGACCCCACCTGAGAATAGAGTTAAGAAGACTCGGGCCTGACCCCACCTGAGAATAGAGTTAAGAAGACTCGGGCCTGACCCCACCTGAGAATAGAGTTAAGAAGACTCGGGCCTGACCCCACCTGAGAATAGAGTTAAGAAGACTTGGGTCTGACCCACCTGAGAATAGAGTTAAGAAGACTCGGGCCTGACCCCACCTGAGAATAGAGTTAAGAAGACTTGGGTCTGACCCACCTGAGAATAGAGTTAAGAAGACTCGGGCCTGACCCCACCTGAGAATAGAGTTAAGAAGACTTGGGTCTGACCCACCTGAGAATAGAGTTAAGAAGACTTGGGTCTGACCCACCTGAGAATAGAGTTAAGAAGACTTGGGTCTGACCCACCTGAGAATAGAGTTAAGAAGACTTGGGTCTGACCCACCTGAGAATAGAGTTAAGAAGACTTGGGTCTGACCCACCTGAGAATAGAGTTAAGAAGACTTGGGTCTGACCCACCTGAGAATAGAGTTAAGAAGACTTGGGTCTGACCCACCTGAGAATAGAGTTAAGAAGACTTGGGTCTGACCCACCTGAGAATAGAGTTAAGAAGGGTGCCTAAGGGTGAAGCAACCGATGAGGGAAAACGCATTGTTACTTACCTAAGAACGTCTTAAAATGGATATTCTGAAACTACAATGAATAAACATGTCTTCAAAGTTAGGAAATTGAAATTCAAGTCAAAGTTATGAAATTGAGAACCCTCATTCATTTATACACACATAATCGTGTTAAATAATATCAGTTAACTTTTTGAAAAAAAAAATTAATCACAATTAGTACTCGTGTAAATTGTAACGTTTATATAATTCGAAATTTTGTAAATATTTAATACCCAAAAGGATTGTAAAAACAATTGTGCGGTTTTTTTATTCGAATATTCCATTATATATCTAAATGCTAATTTCTCTCGGTTAGCATATTCCTATTACTCGGAATTAGAATCAATGTCTTTTCAGTTCGATTTCTATGTAAGGTAAAAAAGCTACATGTTGATCTCCAGTGTTGAAGATCACCTGATGTTGTGAATAATAAATGTGTAGTTAAGTGTTTGTTTGTTTATTTATCCAAAAATGGCCACTTACCCAAACTCTCTTCAAAACATTATCGTATAATTTAGTCCAATTTATCCTATTTCGTGCTACAATAATTCTCCGGTACTGTGTGAACGTTTCAGTTGAATTAAAAGTAACGATATATTTATTCAGTAACATTGAAGCACTGAGGGATGTCACGGATAGAACACTGATGTGTGAAAAGGAATTGGGCCCGTTTCATATTTGCCTTTTTTAACACCGCGGAAAAAAGCTCTTCTTAAAATGTGTCTTGAAGGAAACCTGAAGGAAAAGTTTAATATGATTTTTCCTTCAGCGATATAAATGCTAGAGTGAACACATTTAAACAAGAGCTTTTTCTGCGCTGGTAAAAAAGCAAGTGTGATGCGGGCCTAGAGGTATCACGGAAAATATTTAAATTCAACCAAATTTCCTTATATGAAGAGTTTTATTTTAACTCATCATTGAAGGTATATTTCGATTCAACATATCTATTCATCATAGTCAGAAAAATAGTGGAAAATCCAAGGTGAGCAATGAATTTTAAGACTAAATGTCGTATAAAGAGAATACCATCTTTCCAAATTAGTTAATCAACTATTTTTTAATTTTTTTTTATATTATTAATGCTGTCATTTTATTCATGAAATCTCAAATTAATTTGTTAATAATATGATAAAAACATATAAACATTGGTTGATAAGCTAATATAGAATGATCCATCATACCACAGTAATTGATCATAAAAGACCTTGTTTAGTTGATGTTTTCACTCTCTTCCTGATGATGAATAGATATGGGCAATAGCTCATTTCTTTTGCTGTAGAGTTAAGTTCTTTCATTAAATATAAGATACTAGCAAAATTTGATAAAATGAATTAGGCTAGACATTGATTAATCATGTATTTTTGTCTACTTGCTGTCTGTATTGTACTTGTATTGAATAGGTTAAAGTATAAATTTAAGGACTCAGACCATTGACATCTGAGAATATTTAGAGTTAAGGAGCTTTTGGGAAAGAACTTAAATAATTCAATAAGACCGAAGACTGTGTTGAAACTAAAAGACTGTTAATGATAAAAATTGATGAACACGATGTTTTCGAGTCTAAGTCATGAAATTAACAATCCTCATCTATTTATACACATAAAATCAATTTAATCATATTATATAAAATCAGTTAACTTTTTGAAAAAAATAGTTCATAATTAATAGTCGTGTAAATTGTAACGTTTGATATTATTCGAATTTTTGTAATTGATGGTAAAAAAATTATGCGATTTTTTTTATTCGAATATTCTATTACATATCTAAATAATTATTTCCCTCGGTGTGTACATTCCTATAATGCTCAGAATTAGAATCAATTGCTTTCTAATTCGATTTCTATGTAAGTTAGTAAAGTTACTGATCTCCAGTATTGAAAATGGAGTGATGTTGCGAATAATAAAAGTGTAACCAAGTGTTTGTTTGTTTTTTTATCTAAAAATGGCCACTCACCCAAACTCTCTTCAAAACATTATCGTATAATTTAGTCCAATTTATCCTATTTCGTGCTACAATTCTAAAAAGCACAAAATTCAAAGAGCACATGAATATTATTGGCATTAGTAGAAATATTTAATATGCAATATTAGAATATCGAGAGAGAATATTACCAGCAAGAATAACATTATCAACTTAATACTCTGATATTAGAGAGCTTGAAACAGGAGATGAAAAAAAAAGGTTTTCTTT
Organism: Caprella mutica; assembly: GCA_947561585.1. Taxonomy (NCBI): domain Eukaryota; kingdom Metazoa; phylum Arthropoda; class Malacostraca; order Amphipoda; family Caprellidae; genus Caprella; species Caprella mutica. Next base: position 10,493 of record CANNZV010000963.1, read on the forward strand.
ACAAAACGTTTCTTTACTATGTTGAATGAAATAAACAATTAGACATCCAGTGGGTGGCAAAATAATTTGGCTCATTGTTTTTTTTTTCTCAAAAAATATAAAGTAAAATTAGATGAAATTTCCACTTAATCCAAAAATAAAATTCAAATTGAGAAATAATTTGTTGCTAATTATTTATTAACAAAAAATCGAACTAGCCACCATACAAAAGTATTGAACACAAATATTATGCATAAGCACTTTATAAGCAGTCATTTCATGTTGGTATCTTGCCATTTTGACATGCTTTAATATTTCAACCAATCAGAAAATAGAACGTGGCTTATGTCTGTTACATGTCATATGATAACAGCTGTGATACAATGTTGAGGTTACTTATACCAATATTGTTACTAAATGGCTTGCCGCCCCTCGAACCCCCAACCCTCCCCCCCCCCGCCAGGTCCGTAAACAATCATGAAGTGTGCAGTACAACAAACTAGCGGATACAGCAAACTACATTAAATGATGAAAAATATGAGGGATTGCATCATACTAATTAATAATAGAAATAAAGTAAAATAAAATAGTAATAAAAAATTTGAAAAATGAAAGGAATGAAAAATTATTTCATTATTCAGATTAGTTATTAATTGAGTATACCTATTTAATCATATTTTTTATTTTAATGAAAAAAAAAAATCGAAAAATAACACAGAAAGATGTAACTGTCAGACTATTGGGGCGTCGGACTAATGGGACGTCGGACTAATGGGACGTCGGACTACTGACACGTCCCCCTGGACTATAGACAAAATCACAGCCGTATCCTAAATCAGCAGCACCTTTGAACACATGCGTGGATTTTTAGTGTATTTTGCTACATTCATATTCCAGTCCATGATTTTAAATTTTCCAACATCATTTGCAGAAAAGTAGCCCAAAACCATCACATTTCCACGACCAAATTTTTACCGTGGGAATGGTATTATAGGAGGTTCAATTTCTCTTCCTTCTTCTCTACATGTCATACGCGGGTATGCATGTTCCTTCCGAAAAGCACAATTTTTGTTTTATCTGACCAAATTACCTTATTCCAGAAGTCATTCTATTCTCATTGATATTCATTAGCTAATTTCAGACTCTCTTTATTTATTAATGGGAGTATCCCCGCTCGCCGTTGTGAAGGCGGGTGACCACTCAGGCTGAAGTAGGGTCCCCCATATATGCCAAAATCCTCATTGAACCTATCTAAAGGCTAGTCGTTGAAATCCTCCAGCCTCCCAATTCATTCAAGAAAGGTAGAAAGATGCGAAAAGCTGAGAGCCCTTGTAATTCTGTGGAGGTACGTTAGACATTCATCCAGGGTAGAGTCCCTAGTCCTGTGATTAGAAAGACATTCTTCAGCAATGTAAGTCCTTGTCTCTGGGCCAACACCACATCATCGGCAAGTGTCATTGTCCATTTTCCAGTAATCCTGCTATGGAATCCAATATTTCTATGCCTGTTAAAATTTATAGGGTTAGACGAAGTTTCCTTCGGGTCAACAACAAAACTTAGATAGCCCCTCTTATCGATAGGCCGCTCGAAGAGCTATTTTGTTCAGACGCTCTTGTACACAAGGTTAATATACTATGATAAGGTTGACTAGATCCCATTTTCTGCCAAACGTATAAATGTCGGGCACCCAAAGCCAATAAATCAACAAGATATTAACCGTATATCAATATTTTACTGTTTTTTTTTTTGACGAAAAGTTTGTGAATATTATGAGAAAGAATGAATACGTTGCGATATCAGACACTTTCCTCACTTATTTTTTTCCTTAGTAATTACCGAATTGAAAGTGATAAGTGACGTAACTAAGACTACCCAGGGAGAAAATTATAGGGGGACATAGAAGATTTTGGGATATTAAAGGAGCCTTTCTACCATAATCATAGAAGAGAATTGGGGGTGCTTATGTCCAAGTTTTCTACCAAGTTCTCTCCTATAATTAAAGTGGGAAATCTCCTATACTATCAGATGATTTCACCCATAATCATGGAAAATTTTGGGATATTAAAGGAGTCTTTCTACCATAATCATAGAAGAGAATTAGGGGTGCTTATGTCCAAGTTTTCTACCATGTTCACTCCTATAATTAGAGGGGGAAATCTCCTATACTATCAGATGATTTTACCCATAATCCTAGAAGAATACCAAAATTAATATTTCCTAGCATATACTGCATTTGTACGTGTACGTTTGACTTCACATGAATTAGTTGAATGACACATATTGTTATATACAAATTAAATGGAAAGAAATGGAGAAAGAAATGAAGTGATGTTGTCGGGTCTCGAACCAGCACCTTGTTGACTTCTGCTTGCGTCGCTAACCACTCGACCATCCTGGACACAGTAGAAGTAGGATTTTTAATGAGGCTAATGCAATATGATAACTCAAGTTTATCTCTAGGTTATCATCGATAAATATAATTTCATATTTCATATATTGTTTCTTTTTCTTTTATAATCGTTTCTTTTATAATTTTTAGGGGATTAACTATTTTTCACTAATTCCTGGAATATTCACCCGATATTGTTAGGGAATCAACTAATTTTTAGTAATTCCTAGAATATTCCTACGATATTTTTAGGGGATCAACTAATTTTCACTAATTCCTGGAATATTCCCTCGATATCGTTACCCAAGGAAAATATTATGTTGGGGTCATAGAAGATTATGGTGGACAGACATTATAGGGGGCTAGATCTTACGTGATTATAGATAATATTCGATAAATATCAACCTTGTGCAAAACATCCTATAAACATCTATAATCACCGTAATATTTACCAACCATGATGTATAGTAGATTATATCAACCAAAATCTCCGAATATTTTCTGATAATGTTCCTTATATGAACTTCTATGAATGAACCGTCTTAAATCTACGAAGATCTTCTGATAATAATCCTATTATGAATTTAAATGGCTGTAACATCTTAAATCTGCGAAGATTTTCTGATTATATTACTTATATGAACTTCTATGACTGAACCATCCTAAATCTCCGATAATTTTCTGATGGTATTTCTTATATGAAATTCTATGACTGATCCATCTTAAATCTTCTAATATTTTCTGATAATATTACTTATATGAACTTCTATGACTGAACCAACCTAAATCTCCGATAATTTCCTGATGGTATTTCCTATATGAACTTCTATGACTGAACCATCTTAAATCTTCGAAGATTTTCTGATGGTATTTCTTATATGAACTTCTATGACTGAACCATCTATACTATTTATCGAATATTATCGAATATTATCGAATATTATCTATAATCACGTAAGATCTAGCCCCCTATAATTTCTGTCCACCATAATCTTCTATGACCCCACCATAATATTCTCCCTGGGTACCTACTACCTAGCTGTTTTTAACTCGATTTTTAAATAAATTGTGAGAAATGGTCACACACCATATTCAAAAACATCTATGGTATCAGCTATTCAATATTTACCCTTACTAATTAGTAATAAATAGTCAAATTAATTCAATGCTATCGTTAAATACCAATCTACCTAACTAGTTTGTGTAGTACTACCATTTAGGTAGTTAATTTATCTGCCTATTTTATTTTTTATAGTACTACTACTACTTGGGCACTACTATTTTTTTAAGCTTAAAATAAAATCAAAGGTTAAAGGTCCTCTCCAGGCTCCGGGAAAAAAATGAGTTTATTACATAATATTACAGAACTAAGGTCTACGATCATTATTCCGCAAACCGCATACAATTTGGTTCAGTATGTATTTTATTATTTGCTTTTAAAGTTTTTTAATACTCTGTGAGCAACAATAATTGAGCGAATCTCCAACCTGACGCTGAGAAAGAAGATTGTACACTCTTTGTTATGATTGTAAATTTAGATTTTTAAACAAACAAAGCGTTTTTGGCTCTCTATTAAGATATTAATTGTTTCTAAAAGTATATAAACGTTTCTATAATAAGTTTATCCAAATTTAAACGTTTAAACGAATAATGAATAGAATTAATAAACCAAATACCTAGTTGACAATCAAAACAAATGGTGTACATTCTTCTTCTTTAGACTGAAACTTAGAAAGTCGGAAGTAAAGTAGGTTTTGTAGAGTTTGGATTATAAAAATCTTTAAAAGAATATAAAGTTAAAAATATGCTATCAAATTTTATGGGGTTTGCAGTAAAATAATAAGAAACATTAGCCTCGTTGATTTAGGCAATAAAAAAATTTGCTTGGAGGGGACCTTTAACATTAGTGGAATTTACAGAGAATTGGGTGCCCGGACGAAAATTTTGATGTTCAAAAATATCTAATTTGCGGAGCATTGTTCTACACTTCGCCCATTTGGTTAACATAACTGTGTATATAAACCTTGCTTGCACAAGCCTACGCTTCAGCAATCGAGTTTTTCTTGGTGATCTAAATTCAGGCCACCACCAGTTAATGATCTCTTGATTGTTTCCTTGCTGAATTCAATACCTGCTTTCTGTTGAGCATTCATAATTTCTGATAATGTTGAAATTTTTTATTTTCTCACCTTTCGAACGATCAATCGAACTTTAACATCATTTGATTTACGTGGTCCACAACTTCCTCAAAGATTTAGAGTAGTACCACATTGTTCCACTTTCTCACGACTGTCCCTAACTCATCTGCAAATTTAATTCTGAAGCTATTCTTCTGTGCCCTTTTACATCTTTATACCCTGCCATGATTTCTTGTGCCAAATCTCTTTTTTATAGCCCTTTAGTACAAAATATTGGTATAAGTAACCTCAACATTGTATCACAGCTGTTATCATATGACATGTAACAGACATAAGCCACGTTCTATTTTCTGATTGGTTGAAATATTAAAGCATGTCAAAATGGCAAGATACCAACATGAAATGACTGCTTATAAAGTGCTTATGCATAATATTTGTGTTCAATACTTTTGTATGGTGGCTAGTTCGATTTTTTGTTAATAAATAATTAGCAACAAATTATTTCTCAATTTGAATTTTATTTTTGGATTAAGTGGAAATTTCATCTAATTTTACTTTATATTTTTTGAGAAAAAAAAAACAATGAGCCAAATTATTTTGCCACCCACTGGATGTCTAATTGTTTATTTCATTCAACATAGTAAAGAAACGTTTTGTAAAGAAAACCTTTTTTTTTTCATCTCCTGTTTCAAGCTCTCTAATATCAGAGTATTAAGTTGATAATGTTATTCTTGCTGGTAATATTCTCTCTCGATATTCTAATATTGCATATTAAATATTTCTACTAATGCCAATAATATTCATGTGCTCTTTGAATTTTGTGCTTTTTAGAATTGTAGCACGAAATAGGATAAATTGGACTAAATTATACGATAATGTTTTGAAGAGAGTTTGGGTGAGTGGCCATTTTTAGATAAAAAAACAAACAAACACTTGGTTACACTTTTATTATTCGCAACATCACTCCATTTTCAATACTGGAGATCAGTAACTTTACTAACTTACATAGAAATCGAATTAGAAAGCAATTGATTCTAATTCTGAGCATTATAGGAATGTACACACCGAGGGAAATAATTATTTAGATATGTAATAGAATATTCGAATAAAAAAAATCGCATAATTTTTTTACCATCAATTACAAAAATTCGAATAATATCAAACGTTACAATTTACACGACTATTAATTATGAACTATTTTTTTCAAAAAGTTAACTGATTTTATATAATATGATTAAATTGATTTTATGTGTATAAATAGATGAGGATTGTTAATTTCATGACTTAGACTCGAAAACATCGTGTTCATCAATTTTTATCATTAACAGTCTTTTAGTTTCAACACAGTCTTCGGTCTTATTGAATTAATTAAGTTCTTTCCCAAAAGCTCCTTAACTCTAAATATTCTCAGATGTCAATGGTCTGAGTCCTTAAATTTATACTTTAACCTATTCAATACAAGTACAATACAGACAGCAAGTAGACAAAAATACATGATTAATCAATGTCTAGCCTAATTCATTTTATCAAATTTTGCTAGTATCTTATATTTAATGAAAGAACTTAACTCTACAGCAAAAGAAATGAGATATTGCCCATATCTATTCATCATCAGGAAGAGAGTGAAAACATCAACTAAACAAGGTCTTTTATGATCAATTACTGTGGTATGATGGATCATTCTATATTAGCTTATCAACCAATGTTTATATGTTTTTATCATATTATCAACAAATTAATTAGAGATTTCATGAATAAAATGACAGCATTAATAATATAAAAAAAAATTAAAAAATAGTTGATTAACTAATTTGGAAAGATGGTATTCTCTTTATACGACATTTAGTCTTAAAATTCATTGCTCACCTTGGATTTTCCACTATTTTTCTGACTATGATGAATAGATATGTTGAAACGAAATATACCTTCAATGATGAGTTAAAATAAAACTCTTCATATAAGGAAATTTGGTTGAATTTAAATATTTTCCGTGATACCTCTAGGCCCGCATCACACTTGCTTTTTTACCAGCGCAGAAAAAGCTCTTGTTTAAATGTGTTCACTCTAGCATTTATATCGCTGAAGGAAAAATCATATTAAACTTTTCCTTCAGGTTTCCTTCAAGACACATTATAAGAAGAGCTTTTTTCCGCGGTGTTAAAAAAGGCAAATATGAAACGGGCCCAATTCCTTTTCACACATCAGTGTTCTATCCGTGACATCCTTCAGTGCTTCAATGTTACTGAATAAATATATCGTTACTTTTAATTCAACTGAAACGTTCACACAGTACCGGATCTTCTCAGTGCAAAAGAAATACGGGAAGAGCTGAGAGGACACGTTTCGGACAGAACACTTGCATGTGTGAAATTCTTTGTAGCTTTTCTTCTCATTCATATATTTTATACCAGTGAAAATTTCCGCATCTGGCACAGGGCAATATCCTGCAAAAGAGAAAAAAGGTTATCAAGAGAGCCATAAATCTATGACTTTAATACAATTAGTATTCTGTCCGAACTAATTTGCAAAAAGCTAAATTCCTCACTTAGATATGATATCTTATTATGACTGTTAACAGTAATATATAAATAATATATTCTCTAAATAAACATTGCACATTACTTCACCGAACAAAATGCAAGCACATTTTCATACAAACAATTGAAAAAAAATCATGAGAGTGAATTGTACTTTAAAGTGTGGACGTTTTTCCCTGTCAATAAATATCAAATAATTTTTCAACTTACGGTTTCTTATTTTTCTTTCTTTTATTATTTTCTTTTATTAATGCCATTCTGTGAGTGAGACAATAGTAGCACCCGCACACGGGGTGCTGGTTGAGATCAGCCAGTATAAGTGGATCAAGCCAATGTCCGCATTCTACATTAGAGCAAGTCACTGTCTGAAATAGGAAGAAAACAATCAACATCTTGAGGAAAGCTCTACTATCTCTAACAAGATTAAAAGAACAAAAATTAGGTAACAAATAAATATGGTAAAAAAGAAAGCATATCATATGTAAATCACTTAAAAGTTCATTCCATTCCAATGTAATATCTAGTTTATATCTTTAACAAATACTTAATATAACATATTTTATAGAGTCCATATGAAATATTTAAGCTATTCAGTCACAGAGGACAGTAAAGTCGTTGAACAACAGTTTCTCTAGTAACTTTTGTTTTTATTCTTTTAGACAACAAATACAGGTGTACAAGTTTCAAAAAATAGTAATTAGGTTTAAACTGTTCAAATTAACTCACATGGTCGCTCACTTAATCTGATTTGCTTAATATACAGTACGAGTCAAAGGAAGCAGGTGGGAAATTAAAATAACAAAACCTTCAACAAGAACCATCGTATCTTCGTGTGGTTTTCTTTGGCTAATGCAAATTTTTACCACCTATAACCACATCTTCGTATGTTTAGATATTATTAATAGTTTTTCTACAGTGTGATCATAAATAGAGTTTGATGAAAGTGGGTGGTGTATACATTTATTTTTAAGAATATCTTAATGCTTATTGACAATAAATCTTAACATCCCCGCTACGGGGCTAAATATTTCATTTCTATCTTTTTAAATAAACGCTTTAAATATTTAATAAATATGTAGTATTTCATTATTAATGCTCCTGATTCAATTAATGCACATTTAGCAAAAATACGTTATTGGACCTTCAACAATTATTCGGAAAGTATAACATTTGTATCATAATTCAAACTTGCAAGATTTCATGTTAAGATCTGTATTTGTTAGAAAAATATTGTAAAGTTGAATATCTTACAGATCCCCTCCACTCTATTTTTTTATTTCTCTATTCATTAGAACTAAAATTACTGATTATATAACTGAAAAACATTTGAAATTTGGTTCTTTATTTTTATTATATGTAATTTACGATATTCTTGTTATTTTACTTCTACGCTGGCTCAGAATTTCAAGCTAAGAAAATGATCAAAATGCCTCTGAATAATTCAAAACTATAATAAAGTTTTTAGACATATAATAAATGGCTATCTCTATCATACCTTAATACCATTACCCTAAAAAACATTATTTACCTGAAAATGTACCTATACAGTATACCTAAGTACTATTTAATTTACGATTACAAGTGGTAAAATTCGTATCTCCTTCTTGTTCTTCTATTGAATCTAATAAAAATGTCGGACAGTGGCAGCTGAATGTGAATTTTTCTTATATAATTAATTACGAAGTGAATACTTGGTCAATTTATTTTCTTTTAACTGTGATATGTTATAAAATTTAAGCTCTACAAATTTAAATCATTTCTATAGAAATTTAAATTCGGTTTGGAGGGGAGCCTTCAAATAAAGCGAAATGAGAATAGGGAATTTCGATGCCATTATTTATTTATTTAGAACACAATTATTGATAACTGATATGAAATTAGTATCACTGAAACATTCATTGAATAACTTTGACGAGTGAAATGGTACTTACGTTGTTGTTAGTTTCACGTCTATCGGCCATTATGCTTTTTCGTTAAGTCTTGGATAACTTATGATCTGCTTCTTCAATGCGTGTCAAATACTGTTGAACTTTATCATTTCTCTCCGTCTTTTATACTCTCATGAAGTGGGCAGAGATACGAAAATAGGGCGGAGCTACGAAAAGAGGGCGTGACGTTACTGTACATGCGGTTGCCCAATTGTGCATAATTCGACCAATCATCTCTTTGGAGGTAGATTTTCGAAAACAGGTTCCGAATCAGTGTCAAAGAAAGGATTTACATTGTACATGCAGAATGAAAAAATGAATGAAATTGAAGGTATTTCAATGAGTTAATATTAATAAATATGTTAGTCAGTTGATTAAAATTTGTTCTATTCCGTTTTGCCACAGCACCTGAAAAAATGTTGGTTTCCTATTCTTATATCTTTCACTGAAGAGATTCAAAATATGTTTACTGTCACCATTTCAGTTTGGGAGAACAATCAGCATGAACAATAATATGTAAAAAATATATGTATATAGGGGGCATGCCGCCCCCAAAATCTCTTTGCCAGGTCATTAAAGAATCCTGGAATATGCAATACGAAAAAATAGTGGATTCAAAAACAACATTTCAACTCCATGTAAAAAATTCTAAAAGTCGGATCTGTTAGTTATAATACCATTTTGTCAACATAAAAATTATCTTCGGTAATTCAAATTACATTTAATCAACAACATTTTGACTGTTTAATATCGGTATTGTTATGGTTCAAAGGTATTGTTGTGGTTCAAAGGTATTGTTATGGTTCAAAGGTATTGTTGTGGTTCAAAGGTATTGTTATGGTTCAAAGGTATTGTTATGGTTCAAAGGTTTTGTTATGGTTCAAAGGTATTGTTATGGTTCAAAGGTATAGTTGTGGTTCAAAGGTATTGTTATGGTTCAAAGGTATTGTTATGGTTCAAAGGTATTGTTATGGTTCAAAGGTATTGTTATGGTTCAAAGGTATTGTTATGGTTCAAAGGTATTGTTATGGTTCAAAGGTATTGTTATGGTTCAAAGGTATTGTTATGGTTCAAAGGTATAGTTGTGGTTCAAAGGTATTGTTATGGTTCAAAGGTATTGTTATGGTTCAAAGGTATTGTTATGGTTCAAAGGTATTGTTATGGTTCAAAGGTATTGTTATGGTTCAAAGGTATTGTTATGGTTCAAAGGTATTGTTATGGTTCAAAGGTATTGTTGTGGTTCAAAGGTATTGTTATGGTTCAAAGGTATTGTTATGGTTCAAAGGTATTGTTATGGTTCAAAGGTATTGTTATGGTTCAAAGGTATTGTTATGGTTCAAAGGTATTGTTGTGGTTCAAGGGTATAGTTGTGGTTCAAAGGTATTGTTGTGGTTCAAAGGTATTGTTATGGTTCAAAGGTTTTGTTATGGTTCAAAGGTATTGTTATGGTTCAAAGGTATTGTTATGGTTCAAAGGTATTGTTGTGGTTCAAGGGTATAGTTGTGGTTCAAAGGTATTGTTGTGGTTCAAAGGTATTGTTATGGTTCAAAGGTATTGTTATGGTTCAAGGGTATAGTTGTGGTTCAAAGATATTGTTATGGTTCAAAGGTATTGTTGTGGTTCAAAGGTATTGTTATGGTTCAAAGATATTGTTATGGTTCAAAGGTATTGTTATGGTTCAAAGGTATTGTTATGGTTCAAAGGTATTGTTGTGGTTCAAAGGTATTGTTATGGTTCAAAGGTATTGTTATGGTTCAAAGATATTGTTATGGTTCAAAGGTATTGTTATGGTTCAAAGGTATTGTTATGGTTCAAGGGTATTGTTGTGGTTCAAACGGAGAAACCCTTCACATTTTGGAAAAAAAAATTAATTGAAAAAGAAATATATAATTAAAATTATCAAAATAATCTTATTATCTCATTTTTTATTTTATTTTGAAAATTCTTGTGATTGATTAGTAATTATCGAAGTGATTAGTTTTTAAATCTTAAAACAATTTTCTAAAACAACATTTATATATTTATTTAATATAGCTAATGATAATGATGCTGCTATATGATATTTCTTTATATTAACATTGATAACAAGTAGGGTTTCTCATATTGACCAATGCTGCTTGTCCCGGAATTACGGGATAAAAACCGTGTTCATCCCGGGAATTTCTAGAAAAGAACAGAAAAAATAAACCTAAAACCCATATTATCATGTGAAACTACAAATATAATTCTTATATGTATTAAAATAGAATGGAAAATTAAAAGCAACAATTTGATTCACAATTTTAGTCAACCAATCCTAGTGAAATCATTATTATTTTATCGTTTTTTTTATATGACCGAAGATGTGAAACTGGCCTATAATTCGTAACTTACCCTACTAATTTTTCCGCTAATATTTTTTTTCTATATAACAACTTGATGTGTTTAAAAGATAATATAAAGTTAATCAACATATTTTGTTACTAAAATTTTCAATTACAAGATTGATAAAAATGAGTGATACTTCATGGCTAAATTATAATTTAAATTGTTTCATGTCAATATCATTTATTTCTATCTACAATTTACTAAATAATATTATTAACTAATCAGAAATAACTTAATGAATTTCATTTCTTTTTAAACAAAATAATGTATTTATCTGAGGATTCAAAATAAGTTAATAATGGACCGGGTTCCTTGGAGAGAAAACCTAACTAAGAAGGTAACAAATCAACTTCCTGTGCCAACGTACGTGATTTTAGCGTCTTGTTTCAACCGCTAAAAAAATTCTCTAAAACCTCAAAAGTATCTTCATGAAACTATTCTCTGATGAATCTATCACAAATTTACCTGCATTAGGCAAACAATTACCTGCATAAGGCATAAGATTTACCTGAATAACAATAGGCATAAAAATTACCTGTGTCACGGGGTCATTGTCTGGAAGGGAAACCTAAGGTGATGTGTGGTCTGTGGTAGTTTCCATAACTAATCCGCAGCTAAACTATTAAATATCTACTAATTCAAGTGTAACAATTACTTAGGGTAAGTTACGCATTATCGGTCAGTTCCACATATTCGGTCATATGAGAAATAACTATAGGGAAATATTATCTCATTTCTAATTTAGTCAAATTGAATAATTATAACATCGTTCTATCTCATACGATCGAAGATTTGGAATCGACCGATAATTCGAAATTTATCCAAGTATATACTTTTTATAAAGTTTAGTTCTGTAAAGTATAATAAAATATTTTCATCTGCTATACTTTATTTTGATGTAAAGAGAGAAATACTTCAATAAATGAAAGATGAGATTACTTTTCCGATTGAAAATAAAGAAATATTTCTACAGAAATTAAGTATTTAATTAGCATTATACTGGGGCCTTACCCAAAATAGAGGAACAAAATATTTAATAATTATAATTTCTTTTAATATAATGATTTATTAATTTATCAGAAGCACAATATTTATTAGAAATTACCTGTATATGTAATACATATTGGTTATCATTATCATATTGGTTATCATTATCATATTTGTTATCATTATCATATTGGTTATCATTATCATATTGGTTATCATTATCATATTGGTTATCATTTTCATATTGGTTATCATTATCATATTGGTTATCATTATCATATTGGTTATCATTATCATAATAGTTACATTTATCATATTGGTTATCATTATCATATTGGTTATTATTATCATATTGGTTATCATTATCATATTGGTTATCATTATCATATTGGTTATCATTATCATAATAGTTACATTTATCATATTGGTTATCATTATCATAATGGTTATCATTATCATATTGGTTATCATTATCATAATAGTTATATTTATCGTATTGGTTATCATTATCATATTGGTTATATTCATCGTATTGGTTATCATCATCTTATTGGGTATCATAATTACATTGGGTGTATCATCATTATTTTGGTCATCTTTATCATTTTGCTTATCATTATCATATTGGATTTCAGTCACTCATAAATTCTTTTCATTTTCCTATTTTATGTCTCAAACTGAATAAATGAAAGTTAATGCAACAGCATTAACGAGATAAAATAACTTTGCAAAATTTGCAACATCTTCGCACTGAAAGATAGTCAAATATTAGGTGTCAAATCAATAGAGTTTTTATAATTTGCACGTCTCTTAACCATTTCCCTCATGAAACCCAATCATATTTTTTTCTTTCTTAGAAGATACCTTATTAATAAATATAAAAAATATATTTCGCGACTCAGAGCGGAAATTTCCGTCATGTTCCATGCTCAGTACGTTTAAATAGCTTATAATTACATGCTACTGCAGATGCCGTCAGGAGGGAGATGGTTAATATTTCCGGAACTGAATTATTATTCCTCTTAATTTAATAAAAAACAGCAATTGTCTTTTCATTAATATTTTCATGAAAGATGAAATTATTAATTACAATTACGAACAATAAATATTTTTGAATATACAATATACATATAAGTTCTGTTTGCAAACGAAGTTTTCCTTTCTGAAATCCTGTGGGGTAATATCTGAGTTATTGCACAATCATTTGAATAAATAAAAATATCACTAAAAATCTTTATTTCATTTGTTATTCAGGATACCCGCAGTTATATATTATTATATATATATTCTTACATGTGTTATTGACCGAAAAAAGGAAATTTACCCGAAATTAATAAACTAAAGTAACCAAATATATCAACACACTGTTTACTACAAGGATAATTTTATTCCAAATAATAGAGAGAAACATCTTAAATGTGAAAAGGGAGTCATTACTCTACATTCCTTCTTATAGTAATATAGTTATAGTCAGTGAAAATAAGAAGAGAAAATGAAAGAATATCTTGGACTTTGTTGATACTCCTCATTTAATTAAGTATCGCAATTTTTCTTATGTAAATAGTAAGTGCAGTTATCTATACAAAGTTTTACACTAATTGTAAAACAGTTTCAGTTACTCTGTTTAGTCTGATTTGCACGACTAACTTACTGTTCTTCAGGTCTGATATTAAAAAGCATTAAAAATAAGTATAGGTAAAATTTAACGGTAAAGGTGCACAATAGCTTCGACTGATATCCTCGAAAAGCTATTCTTCCCTTTCTGTTATTTTTATTAAATATTGGCAATTAAATAAAAAAATGAGGCAGGTACCAGAGTTAGTTAGTTACCTATTGCTTAGTTATAATTTATCAGTCTTATCGAATTTCTTGCAAAAATTAGAAGATTCGAAGCACGGTTTGATGGAAAATTCTAAGTACCAATTGATATGGCAACGTCTTGCAAAGAATATTAGCAAAAAAATGTTATATAAGAAAACGATCCAACTATATTTATATGATAAATAAAAAGAAAATTATTCTATTAAATACGTCAATTCTAAAATTTCTATTTAGTATCCTATTTATTACCTCTATTTATGTCAATTATCTATAATATCACATTTTTAATATTTATTAAAACAACAGAAGGTGAAGAATAGTTTACACGATGTCAGTCAAATCTTAAGTACACCTTTACCATTGTGGATTTAACTTTTATTTTTTATATCTCTTTGATGGCAGAATAAAGATTAAAATTTATTTAGAAAATACATAAGATTATTGGAAAATTAAATCGGCACTACATACAATACTGAAGAATGTGAACTTCATTACTGTAGGGTAAGTTACAAATTATTGGTCAGTTCCACATCTTCGATCATATGAGGAAAAACGATATACCTAATAATAATAATCTAATTGGTATATAATAATTATTATTATACCTTTTTTTCACATATGACCGAAAATTTTGAACTGACTGATAATTCGTAACTTATCCTACAGGAAATAATTGAGAGGGGAAATAGGACCCCTGTATACTGTCACGAAATGGAAGCGCACTACCCCTCAGTTGATAGGGTTAACATTTTAACCAGCCACCTTCATGGATGTGTTCCGCGCCAATTGCCGATTAGCACAATCTTGAGAATGCGCAGTGTGTTTTTAACTCCTAAATACCGAGTGAGCGTTAATACCTTCATTTTATTTATTATAAAATTGAATAATAATAAATGTGACACGGGGGGGGGGCGTGCCTTCCTCCAGAGTCATTTGAATAATCATGAAGTGTTCAGTACAACAAACTAGCGGATACAACAAACAACATAACGGCCATTTCTGTTGAGAGTTTTGAAACTCTCCAGATGAATGGCCTTTATATAGTTTGTTGTATCCGCTGGTTTGATGTACTGAACACCTCATGATTGTTTAATAACCTGGCAGGGAGTTTCGGGGGTGGCACGCCCCCCTATCACATATATTCATCGTAATAAATAAAATGGAGGTATTAACGCACGCTCTGCATTTGGAGGATAAAAAAGCGCAACGCATTCTTGAGATTGAGTTAATCATAATACATATATACTAAGCAAGATAAAATATAAAAAAGACTCATCAGTTCTTGCAATATGTGTAGGGTGAAAAAATTCAACAAGAAGAAATTTTGATATTTCCCTTTCAAGTGTACAAGAGAAAAAAATATTAAAATTACTTGTTGATATTGAACTGTCTGCCCTGTTCGAAATTGGACTAAATGTGAGAAATTTTTAGATCACTATACACTTAACTAGATAAAGTGCACTCGTAGAGCGCATACCTTCGCCGCCGCTTTGACCTGTTCTCTCCCATAATCTAATAAAGTGGTAGCTGGATAATGACCAATCCTCCTACCAAGTTTCATGCAATATGGTTCACTACTTATTGAGTTATAAATGACCTTGACCTTTGATCGGTTTGCTCTCAAAATTCTACCAGATGGTTTCTGGACATTGACCAATCGTCCCATCTAATTTCAAAAAATTTGGTTGAATAATTTTTGAGTTATAAATTACCATGACCTTAACCTTTGACCATGTTGCACTCAAAATTCTACCAGCAGGTCACTTGACATTGACTAATTGTTTCACAAAATTTCAGGCAATTTGGTTGTACATTTTTTCAGTTATACGAATAACAATATGATAAATATATAAATAAATAAATGCCGGGAAAATATAACCTTCCGCAAATTTGTGAGGGTAATAAATGAGAAGAAAACATGTGAAAATGCAACGGAGAAGCGATGGATGTTTACCCTTTTCCTAGTTCATGTCCCTAAATCAATTAGGGACATGAACTAGGAAGGGGTAATTGGATCAGTTCCTAGTTCACCAAAATATTGTTTATGTCATCAAGAACATCACCACATTCAGCTAAATCTATTTGACACAACAGTCCATAAGACGAAGAATGCGATCTATCATTATATGTCACTCTGTCGCGATAAAAAACACTTCTACCTGTTAACAAAGGTGTTTTTACGGAAGAAAAGGTCATTGTTACCAAATTACCCTATCAACACTTCCATCAGATGTTCAAAATTAGTGATCTGTAAAGAAAAATCAACTTGGAGGACAAGCACTTTTCTAAAACATATGAGACATGTGAGAAAAATCATATGAGAGGACAAGCACTTTTCTTAGACTGTCTAGTGTTCATTACAGGTAATTAAGTACACAATTAATGTTAACAGGATTTACTATTCCTAAATATTTTGGAAAAATGTAATTGGAAAATAGGAGATATTATATTTTAGAAACTAGATATTATATTAGGTCTAATAAATCTATCTACATCCTGTTGCTTTCATTTATTAGAAGTGTACAATAAGATCTAAAACTGTTATATTTTACCACAGAGGTATTTCACTAGCCCTAATTTCCATATAGGTTTCTAATTCAACTACAGGTTTACCACTTCCTTATGTTCGGTATGTCAATTTCACGCTATAAGTCCTACACTATCTGTGCTTCATGACTCTCCGTACAATGGAAAGGTAACGGTATTATCTCCTTAAAAACTCGACTTGTTAACACCTGGCAAAACAGAAGACTTCAAACTAGACCGGAGAGACAAAAGAAATGTGTGTTAGAAACTATTTCTGTTCCTGGAGAACAGAAACAGTTTTAGTTATACTGATGACAATAAGATTGAAGAGATGTACAAATTGTACAGTTAATACAGGTAATTTTACTATGGATGAAACTATAGGGTTTTACATTATTATATAACAAGAAGTACTTAAAAATAATGACTAAGAAAATATCTAATAAAGATTAAGTTGATACATGAAATGATTTCTCTATCGGATGAGTTTTTTTTTCGGTTTCTTCACCAAAAGTCTCGAAGATGAATTAACAATTAAACTGTAGTTGGTGTGATATTATATTTACCGACATTAGCATGAGTGTTTACTGTAATAAGTGTGGATTGTTCGTGTGCTTTCGTGATTGTATTCCTATAGTTTCTGTTTGTATTCCTATAGTTTCTGTTTGTATTCCTATAGTTTCTGTTTGTATTCCTATAGTTTCTGTTTGTATTCCTATAGTTTCTGTTTGTATTCCTATAGTTTCTGTTTGTATTCCTATAGGTTCTGTTTGTATTCCTATAGTTTCTGTTTGTATTCATATAGTTTCTGTTTGTATTCATATAGTTTCTGTTTGTATTCCTATAGTTTATGTTTGTATTCCTATAGTTTCTGTTTGTATTCCTATAGTTTCTGTTTGTATTCCTATAGTTTCTGTTTGTGTTCCTATAGTTTCTGTTTTTATTCATATAGTTTCTGTTTGTATTCCTATAGTTTCTGTTTGTATTCCTATAGTTTCTGTTTGTATTCCTATAGTTTCTGTTCGTATTCCTATAGTTTCTGTTTGTATTCCTATAGTTTCTGTTTGTATTCCTATAGTTTCTGTTTGTATTCCTATAGTTTCTGTTTGTATTCCTATAGTTTCTGTTTGTATTCCTATAGTTTCTGTTTGTATTCCTATAGTTTCTGTTTGTATTCCTATAGTTTCTGTTCGTATTCCTATAGTTTCTGTTTGTGTTCCTATAGTATCTGTTTGTATTCCTATAGTTTCTGTTTGTATTCCTATAGTTTCTGTTTGTATTCCTATAGTTTCTGTTTGTATTCCTATAGTTTCTGTTTGTATTCCTATAGTTTCTGTTTGTGTTCCTATAGTTTCTGTTTGTATTCATATAGTTTCTGTTTCTATTCCTATAGTTTCTGTTTGTATTCCTATAGTTTCTGTTTGTATTCCTATAGTATCTGTTTGTATTCCTATAGTTTCTGTTTGTATTCCTATAGTTTCTGTTTGTATTCCTATAGTTTCTGTTTGTATTCCTATAGTTTCTGTTTGTGTTCCTATAGTTTCTGTTTGTATTCCTATAGTTTCTGTTAGTATTCCTATAGTTTCTGTTAGTATTCCTATAGTTTCTGTTAGTATTCCTATAGTTTCTGTTAGTATTCCTATAGTTTATGTTTGTATTCCTATAGTTTATGTTTGTATTCCTATAGTTTCTGTTTGTATTCCTTGAGTTTCTGTTTGTATTCCTATAGTATCTGTTTGTATTCCTTTAATTCCTGTTTATGTTCGTAAAATTTCTGTTTGTATTCCTATAATTTCTGTTTGTATTCCTATGATTCCTGTTTATGTCCATAAAATTTCTGTTTGTGTTTAATGAGACACAGCACTAAGTATTGACTTAATTTTCTGTTATTTCTACAAGGAGTGCTTGATGCAGTGCTTTTATCTTAGATTCAGTGAAATAATGCCATGTATATAAACACCCAAACTAATGTCATTCCTTATTTACGAAGTAATTTCAAAACTAATTTGGAAAATTAAAAGCTTTCGCAACGTGAAACTGAAGGCTTTGATTTACTTCGATGAATTTATAATATATTGATTAGAATAACTATACTAATGTTTAAATGTGGTTAAGTAAATGTGGTTTGATGAATAATTATAAAGCATCTTGAAATTATAAAGCGATGAAAGAACACAACTAAATATTGGACCCATTTGGGAGATATAAAATATAAGTGAATTTTTTACTAGGCAATTGACAAACAACATGTTTACTAGGCAATTGACAAACAACATGTTTACTAGTCAATTGACAAACAACATGTTTACTAGGCAATTGACAAGCAAACTGTTTACTAAGCAATTGACAAACAACATATTTACTAGGCAATTGACAAACAACATGTTTACTAGTTAATTGACAAACAACATGTTTACTTGCCAATTAACAAACAACATGTTTACTAGACAATTGACAAGCAACATGTCTAGTAGGCAATTGACAAACAACATGTTTACTATAGGCAATTGACATACAACATGTTTACTAGGCAATTGACAAACAACATGTTCACTAGCCAATTGACAAACAACATGTTTACTAGGCAATTGACAAAACACATTTTTACTAGGCAATTGACATACAATATGTTTACTAGGCAATTGACAAACAACATGTTTCCTAGCCAATTAACAAACTTTATGTTTACTAGGCAATTGACAAACAACATGTTTCCTAGCCAATTAACAAACAACATGTTTACTATAGGCAATAGACAAACAACATGTTTACTAGGCAATTGACAAACAACATATGTTTAATAGGCAATTGACAAACAACATGTTTACTAGGCAATTGACAAACAACATGTTTACTAGGCAATTGACAAGCAACATGTTTACTAGGAAATTGACAAACAACATGTTTACTATAGGCAATTGACATACAACATGTTTACTAGGCAATTGACAAACAACATGTTTACTATAGGCAATTGACATACAACATGTTTACTAGGCAATTGACAAACAACATGTTCACTAGCTAATTGACAAGCAACATGCTTACTAGGCAATTGACAAACAACATGTTTACTAGGCAATTGACAAACAACATGTTTACTAGGCAATTGACAAACAACATGTTTACTAGGCAATTGACAAGCAACATGTTTACTAGGCAATTAACAAACATTATATTTACTAGGCAATTGACAAACTTTATGTTTACTAGGCAATTGACAAACAACATGTTTACTAGGCAATTGACAAGCAACATGTTTACTAGGCAATTGACAAACAACATGTTTACTATAGGCAATTGACATACAACATGTTTACTAGGCAATTGACAAACAACATGTTCACTAGCTAATTGACAAGCAACATGCTTACTAGGCAATTGACAAACAACATGTTTACTAGGCAATTGACAAACAACATGTTTACTAGGCAATTGACAAACAACATGTTTACTAGGCAATTGACAAGCAACATGTTTACAAGGCAATTAACAAACATTATATTTACTAGGCAATTGACAAACTTTATGTTTACTAGGCAATTGACAAACAACATGTTTCCTAGCCAATTAACAAACAACATGTTTACTAGGCAATTGACAAACAACATGTTTACTAGGCAATTGACAAACAACATGTTTACTAGGCAATTGATAAGCAACATGTTTAGTAGGCAATTGACAAACAACATGTTTACTATAGGCAATAGACAAACATGTTTACTAGTTAATTGACAAACAACATGTTCACTAGCCAATCGCCAAAAAACATGTTCACTAGGCAATTGACAAACAACATGTTTACTAGGCAATTGACAAACAACATGTTCACTAGCCAATTGACAAACAACATGTTTACTATAGGCAATAGACAAACAACATGTTTACTAGTTAATTGACAAACAGCATGTTTACTAGGCAATTGACAAACAACATGTTTACTAGGCAATTGACAAACAACATGTTTACTATAGGCAATAGACAAACAACATGTTTACTAGGCAATTGACAAACAACATATGTTTAATAGGCAATTGACAAACAACATGTTTACTAGGCAATTGACAAACAACAAGTTTACTAGGCAATTGACAAGCAACATGTTTACTAGGCAATTGACAAACAACATGTTTACTATAGGCAATTGACATACAACATGTTTACTAGGCAATTGACAAGCAACATGTTTAGTAGGCAATTGACAAACAACATGTTTACTATAGGCAATTGACATACAACATGTTTACTTGGCAATTGACAAACAACATGTTCACTAGCCAATTGACAAGCAACATGCTTACTAGGCAATTGACAAACAACATGTTTACTAGGCAATTGACAAACAACATGTTTACTATAGGCAATAGACAAACAACATGTTTACTAGGCAATTGACAAACAACATATGTTTAATAGGGAATTGACAAACAACATGTTTACTAGGCAATTGACAAACAACATGTTTACTAGGCAATTGACAAACAACATATGTTTAATAGGCAATTGACAAACAACATGTTTACTAGGCAATTGACAAACAACATGTTTACTAGGCAATTGATAAGCAACATGTTTAGTAGGCAATTGACAAACAACATGTTTACTATAGGCAATAGACAAACATGTTTACTAGTTAATTGACAAACAACATGTTCACTAGCCAATTGCCAAAAAACATGTTCACTAGGCAATTGACAAACAACATGTTTACTAGGCAATTGACAAACAACATGTTCACTAGCCAATTGACAAACAACATGTTTACTATACGCAATAGACAAACAACATGTTTACAAGGCAATTAACAAACATTATATTTACTAGCCAATTGACAAACAACATGTTTACTATACGCAATTGACAAGCAACATGTTTACAAGGCAATTAACAAACATTATATTTACTAGGCAATTGACAAACTTTATGTTTACTAGGCAATTGACAAACAACATGTTTCCTAGCCAATTAACAAACAACATGTTTACTAGGCAATTGACAAACAACATGTTTACTAGGCAATTGACAAACAACATGTTTACTAGGCAATTGATAAGCAACATGTTTAGTAGGCAATTGACAAACAACATGTTTACTATAGGCAATAGACAAACATGTTTACTAGTTAATTGACAAACAACATGTTCACTAGCCAATCGCCAAAAAACATGTTCACTAGACAATTGACAAACAACATGTTTACTAGGCAATTGACAAACAACATGTTCACTAGCCAATTGACAAACAACATGTTTACTATAGGCAATAGACAAACAACATGTTTACTAGTTAATTGACAAACAGCATGTTTACTAGGCAATTGACAAACAACATGTTTACTAGGCAATTGACAAACAACATGTTTACTATAGGCAATAGACAAACAACATGTTTACTAGGCAATTGACAAACAACATATGTTTAATAGGCAATTGACAAACAACATGTTTACTAGGCAATTGACAAACAACAAGTTTACTAGGCAATTGACAAGCAACATGTTTACTAGGCAATTGACAAACAACATGTTTACTATAGGCAATTGACATACAACATGTTTACTAGGCAATTGACAAGCAACATGTTTAGTAGGCAATTGACAAACAACATGTTTACTATAGGCAATTGACATACAACATGTTTACTTGGCAATTGACAAACAACATGTTCACTAGCCAATTGACAAGCAACATGCTTACTAGGCAATTGACAAACAACATGTTTACTAGGCAATTGACAAACAACATGTTTACTATAGGCAATAGACAAACAACATGTTTACTAGGCAATTGACAAACAACATATGTTTAATAGGGAATTGACAAACAACATGTTTACTAGGCAATTGACAAACAACATGTTTACTAGGCAATTGACAAACAACATATGTTTAATAGGCAATTGACAAACAACATGTTTACTAGGCAATTGACAAACAACATGTTTACTTGACAATTGATAAGCAACATGTTTAGTAGGCAATTGACAAACAACATGTTTACTATAGGCAATAGACAAACATGTTTACTAGTTAATTGACAAACAACATGTTCACTAGCCAATTGCCAAAAAACATGTTCACTAGGCAATTGACAAACAACATGTTTACTAGGCAATTGACAAACAACATGTTCACTAGCCAATTGACAAACAACATGTTTACTATACGCAATAGACAAACAACATGTTTACTAGTTAATTGACAAACAGCATGTTTACTAGGCAATTGACAAACAACATGTTTACTAGGCAATTGACAAACAACATGTTTACTAGGCAATTGACAATCAACATATGTTTAATAGGCAATGGACAAACAACAAGTTTACTATAGGCAATTGACATACAACATGTTTACTAGGCAATTGACAAACAACATGTTCACTAGCCAATTGACAAACAACATGTTTACTATAGGCAATTGACAAACAACATGTTTACTAGGCAATTGACAAACAACATGTTTACTAGGCAATTGACAAAGCACATATGTTTAATAGGCAATGGACAAACAACATGATTACTATAGGCAATTGACATACAACATGTTTACTAGGCAATTGACAAAGAACATGTTCACTAGCCAATTGACAAACAACATGTTTACTAGCCAATTGACAAACAACATGTTTACTATAGGCAATAGACAAACAACATGTTTACTAGTTAATTGACAAACAACATGTTTACTAGGCAATTGACAAACAACATGTTTACTAGGCAATTGACAAACAACATGTTTACTAGGCAATTGACAATCAACATGATTACTATAGGCAATTGACATACAACATGTTTACTATAGGCAATAGACAAACAACATGTTTACTAGGCAATTGACAAGCAACATGTTTAGTAGGCAATTGACAAACAACATGTTTACTAGACAATTGACATACAACATGTTTACTAGGCAATTGACAAACATTATATTTACTAGGCAATTGACCAACTTTATGTTTATTAGGCAATTGACAAACAACATGTTTACTAGCCAATTAACAAACAACATGTTTACTAGGCAATTGACAAACAACATGTTTACTAGACAATTGACATACAACATGTTTACTAGGCAATTGACAAACATTATATTTACTAGGCAATTGACCAACTTTATGTTTATTAGGCAATTGACAAACAACATGTTCACTAGCCAATTAACAAACAACATGCTTACTAGACAATTGACAAGCAACATGTTTAGTAGGCAATTAACAAACAACATGTTTACTCGACAATTGACAAACAACATGTTTACTAGGCAATTGACAATCAACATGTTTACTAGGCAATTGACAAACAACATGTTTACTAGGCAATTGACAAACATCATATTTACTAGGCAATTGACAAACTTTATGTTTACTAGGCAATTGACAAACAACATGTTTACTAGCCAATTAACAAACAAAATGTTTACTAGACAATTGACAAACAACATGTTCACTAGCCAATTGACAAACAACATGTTTACTATAAGCAATAGACAAACAACATGTTTACTAGGCAATTGACAAACAATATGTTTACTAGGCAATTGACAAACATTATATTTACTAGGCAATTGACAAACTTTATGTTTACTAGGCAATTGACAAACAACATGTTTACTAGCCAATTAACAAACAAAATGTTTACTAGACAATTGACAAACAACATGTTCACTAGCCAATAGACAAACAACATGTTTACTATAGGCAATATACAAACAACATGTTTACTAGGCAATTGACAAACAACATATGTTCAATAGGCAATTGTCAAACAACATGTTTACTAGGCAATTGACAAACAACATATGTTTAATAAGCAATTGACAAACAACATGTTTACTAGGCAATTGACAAACAACATGTTTACTAGGCAATTGACAAGCAACATGTTTAGTAGGCAATTGACAAACAACATGTTTACTATAGGCAATTGACATACAACATGTTTACTAGGCAATTGACAAGCAACATGTTTAGTAGGCAATTGACAAACAACATGTTTACTATAGGCAATTGACATACAACATGTTTACTAGGCAATTGACAAACAACATGTTCACTAGCCAATTGACAAACAACATGTTTACTAGGCAATTGACAAACAACATGTTTACTAGGCAATTGACAAGCAACATGTTTAGTAGGCAATTGGCAAACAACATGTTTACTATAGGCAATAGACAAACAACATGTTTACTTGTTAATTGACAAACAACATGTTTACTAGGCAATTGACAAACAACATGTTTACTAGGCAATTGACAAGCAACATGTTTAGTAGGCAATTGACAAACAACATGTTTACTAAAGGCAATAGACAAACAACATGTTTACTAGGCAATTGAAATAAAACATATGTTTAATAGGCAATTGACAAACAACATATTTACTAAGCAATTGACAAACAACATGTTTACTAGGCAATTGACAAACAACATGTTTAGTAGGCAATTGACAAGCAACATGTTTAGTAGGCAATTGACAAACAACATGTTTACTATAGGCAATAGACAAACAACATGTTTACTAGTTAATTGACAAACAGCATGTTTACTAGGCAATTGACAAACAACATGTTTACTAGGCAATTGACAAACAACATGTTCACTAGCCAATTGACAAACAACATGTTTACTAGGCAATTGACAAACAACATGTTTACTAGGCAATTGACAAACAATATGTTCACTAGCCAATTGACAAACAACATGTTTACTATAGGCAATAGACAAACAACATGTTTACTAGTTAATTGACAAACAGCCTGTTTACTAGGCAATTGACAAACAACATGTTTACTAGGCAATTGACATACAACATGTTTACTATAGGCAATAGACAAACAACATCTTTACTAGGCAATTGACAAGCAACATGTTTAGTAGGCAATTGACAAACAACATGTTTACTAGACAATTGACATACAACATGTTTACTAGGCAATTGACAAACATTATATTTACTAGGCAATTGACAAACTTTATTTTTATTAGGCAATTGACAAACAACATGTTTACTAGCCAATTAAAAAACAACATGTTTACTAGACAATTGACAAGCAACATGTTTAGTAGGCAATTGACAAACAACATGTTTACTATAGGCAATTGACATACAACATGTTTACTAGGCAATTGACAAACAACATGTTCACTAGCCAATTGACAAACAGCATGTTTACTAGGCAATTGACAAACAACATGTTTACTAGGCAATTGACATACAACATGTTTACTAGGCAATTGACAAACATTATATTTACTAGGCAATTGACAAACTTTATGTTTACTAGGCAATAGACAAACAACATGTTTACTAGCCAATTAACAAACAACATGTTTACTAGACAATTGACAAACAACATGTTCACTAGCCAATTGACAAACAACATGTTTACTATAGGCAATAGACAAACAACATGTTTACTAGGCAATTGACAAACAACATATGTTTAATAGACAATTGACAAACAACATGTTTACTAGGCAATTGACAAACAACATTTTTACTATAGGCAATTGATATACAACATGTTTACTAGGCAATTGACAAGCAACATGTTTAGTAGGCAATTGACAAACAACATGTTTACTATAGGCAATTGACATACATCATGTTTACTAGGCAATTGACAAACAACATGTTCACTAGCCAATTGACAAACAACATGTTTACTAGGCAATTGACAAACAACATGTTTACTAGGCAATTGACAAACAACATGTTTTCTAGGCAATTGACAAACAATATGTTTACTAGGCAATTCACAAGCAACATGTTTAGTAGGCAATTGACAAACAACATGTTTACTATAGGCAATAGACAAACAACATGTTTACTAGGCAATTGACAAACAACATATGTTTAATAGGCAATTGACAAACAACATGTTTACTAGGCAATTGACAAACAACATGTTTACTAGGCAATTGACAAACAACATATGTTTAATAGGCAATTGACAAACAACATGTTTACTAGGCAATTGACAAACAACATGTTTACTAGGCAATTGACAAACAACATGTTTACTATAGGCAATAGACAAACAACATGTTTACTAGTTAATTGACAAACAGCATGTTTACTAGGCAATTGTCAAACAACATGTTTACTAGGCAATTGACAAACAACATGTTCACTAGCCAATTGCCAAACAACATGTTCACTAGGCAATTGATAAACAACATGTTTACTAGGCAATTGACAAACAACATGTTCACTAGCCAATTGACAAACAACATGTTTACTATAGGCAATAGACAAACAACATGTTTACTAGTTAATTGACAAACAGCATGTTTACTAGGCAATTGACAAACAACATGTTTACTAGGCAATTGACAAACAACATGTTTACAAGGCAATTGACAATCAACATATGTTTAATAGGCAATGGACAAACAACATGTTTACTATAGGCAATTGACATACAACATGTTTACTAGGCAATTGACAAACAACATGTTCACTAGCCAATTGACAAACAACATGTTTACTATAGGTAATTGACAAACAACATGTTTACTAGGCAATTGACAAACAACATGTTTACTAGGCAATTGACAAACAACATATTTTTAATAGGCAATGGACAAACAACATGTTTACTATAGGCAATTGACATACAACATGTTTACTAATCAATTGACAAAGAACATGTTCACTAGCCAATTGACAAACAACATGTTTACTAGGCAATTGACGAACAACATGTTCACTAGCCAATTGACAAACAACATGTTTACTATAGCCAATTGACAAACAACATGTTTACTATAGGCAATAGACAAACAACATGTTTACTAGGCAATTGACAAACAACATATGTTTAATAGGCAATGGACAAACAACATGTTTACAATAGGCAATTGACAAACATGTTTACCAGGCAATTGACAAGCAACATGTTCACTAGCCAATTGACAAACAACATGTTTACTATAGGCAATAGACAAACAACATGTTTACTAGGCAATTGACAAACAACATGTTTTCTAGGCAATTGACAAACAACATGTTTACTAGGCAATTGACAAACAACATATGTTTAATAGGCAATGGACATACAACATGTTTCATGTTTACTAGGCGGTGACCGGACGTTTTGCTTCTGGACGTTTCGTACCCGGACGTTTCGTACCCTGACGTTTCGTACCCGGAGGTTTCGTTACTAGGACTTTTCGTTACTAGGATGTTTCGTTTCTAGGACGTTTTGTTACCAGGACGAATCGTTACCAGTTTATTTTTTATTCATTTTTTATGAAATGGAAACGATTTTACATTAGACAATTTTATTTTAGATTACAATTCTATATCAATCCCATTCATTATAAGTTTTTACTACTTTAAAAATAATGTCTACTTTTTAAACATATTTTTTATTCGTTTAGTTATACATTGATGTTAATCAGATGTATTAAAATTAATAATCATTACTTAATTTCTTTGATTAGAAAAGCTGGAAGGGAAAATATCATGGATACCAATCGATATAGAAGTTAAATAACAATAATTCTATTTTTTTTTTGTCCTCATACGATCGAAAATGTGCTTCAGTCCGAGAACCCGGAGCTTACCTACATTGGGAATTTTTTTTTTTTCATATTTTGGAAAATGTTTCAACATTAGTGTAAAATTCCAATTACCAGATGTTTCAAGTTAAAGAATGAAAATAATTTAATGAAAAGAATCATAACTTTCCGCAATTTTGCGAAAGTAATAATTATTTTCGATCATATAAAAAAAGACTATATAATTTAACATTTCAACTCTTTATTCTTATTGGTATATTTTTCAGTCTATAACTCATTTCGAATTAAAAAAAATCGTTAGTAACGTTTCGGAACGAAAAATCTGGTAACGAATCGTCCTAGTAACGAAACGTCCGGGTACGAAACGTCCTAGCACCTTACTAGGCAATTGACAAACTTCATATTTACTAGGCAATGGACTATCTCGAGATTGTCGCACATTTGAATGATAAATCCATGCAATTTTATGTGAAATATTAATTTTATTAAAACACGATATTTTTACATTAAAAAGAAAGGAAAGACAAATGAGGTAAATTCCAAATGTTTGATATCTCAGTGAAATTAAAATGCCAGTTTTCTTCAAGTTTTTTAAAGTACGCTAACTCAAACTTAATTACCCATTTACCAATATATTACCAAGTTTTATGTATAATTTCAACTATATATTTTATTTTGATGAAATGGACCAATTAAATGAATAAATAATTTATTATCTACTCCATCACTGTTGGTCTTGCTTCATACCCTTTACCTGCCTTGCACACTCTCAAGATTGTCGTGCTTGTTCAATGATCCTAAAAGAGCGCAACGCATTCTCGAGAACATATTATATTCTATTGCGTGTCATGGATAAACTCTTCATTTTCTTCTATCTAATCGCTGAAAGTGAGATATAACTAAATGACGGGCAATCAGAGTGCATACCTTCGCCGCCGCTTATAAATGACATTGATCGTCAAATTATTCATGAGTTACAATTGACGCGTTTGCTCCCAAAATCTGAACAAATGGTTCCTAGATATTCATTAATCGTCTAATTAAATTTCAGGTAATTTGGTTGAACATTTTTTTGAATTATTAAGTTATAAATTATCTTGACCTTGACCTTTGACCAATCTTCACTGAATCCTATACTCATTATTCACATCTTATGTTATTTATTGAGGGACAGACACATAGCTATTTCGATAATGAAAATTACGATGTCAAGATTCAATATACTCCACCCCCACCCCTCCTCCACCTCAATGGTGGGGTGGGGGTAATAACTTTCTGAATAACAAAAATGACATTCAATGATGAAGGTTTTATAAAAAATACTCAGATTTTTCACAAGCAGTGATAGAACATGAAAATTAAAAAAAAAAATGATGGTATACGCATCATAATCTAAACTGAAAATATATTCTATTTTTTATTGATATTTTATTCTTAAGAGGAGCAAATTTTGAAGTTAAAAACACGTGATATCAAAGGAAGATCCCTGCATTGTTATTGGAACTGTACAAAAAATAATGTTAAAACAAAAAATTCAAAATAATTCTTCGATATTTTCACTTTCAGATTATTTTATTTTTAGTACAATTGAACGTTACTTTTTTTAATCATTGAAATTGAGGTCTAAGCCGAATGAACCTTTTTTCTGAAATTATTCACAAAGACTTGGGTATAGAAAAACTCAAATTTAAGCCAATTTAATGGTGAAAATGTGCCACATGAATTTAATAAAACACAATGCATTGGAGTATCTAATTCAAAATTGGGACAACTGTACAATTGGAAACTTTTTTAATTAACATTCAAGAATGGAATTATGCTCAGCAAGAAATTGAGAATAAATTCTAAAAAATTACAAAGTTTTTACAGAGTTACGGTATTTGAGACGGAAATATTTAATTATTTCATAAAGTAGATTGTGTCCCAAATTGGTAAACCTGTTATAAAATGCAATGCAAGAATTTATTTAAATGAATCAATTATTCGTGACACATTCTATTCATAATCAAAATTAGGATTATTCGAAGTTAAACAATCTTTAAAGTTGAGAAAAATCCTGCAGATAAAATTTACTGTTACCCCTGAGAATTTAGTTACGAAATGTTATGAAAGGGAATAGTTTGAATCTTTTCCAATCTGAATAACATTAAAAGCAATTAAAATATTGTTGAAGAAAGGGTAAATATTGACTTTTTTTAGTCTTTACTCAATAACTGATAATAGAATAAACATTAACTTCAAAAGGTGTTGACTCAGTTGACAATATCGCTCTTGAATAAGTAACTCAATGACTGACAGTTCACTGTATGGTAAATTCTTCCCTCTGTGTATTTTGTTTGTACAGGTGTTCACTAGTTGTTACCTGTGTGTCATTGCCCCATTGTACTAATTTGGAAAAACAAATGCAGGTATTTACATTAAGCATGATTTAATCTCTAAACGGAAATCTTTGTCTTATGAATTTCTGAAGGTTGGACAAAGTAGGTTCAGTGCCACATTTTCTATCATGTAAGAAAAGTGTATGATAATTATTATTTAACTTATATAATTTTTGGCATCCATCATGTTGGTATTAGGAATGTTGGTATCATATACCAATATAAACTACGATTTATATATTAAATAATAATAATAAATTCGTTCTTATATAATCGAATATGTGGAACCATCAGATAACTCGGAACTTACCCTACAGGTAATTTTTTGAGAAGGTGAAGAATGCACAATGGTGTAAATAATAGTTTTCTCCCTCCACCCAACCAAAAATTATTTAGCATTTCCATACAGTTTTTTTAAGAAAAACAATTATCTTTTTAAGGGTTTATCACCTCTCTCAGTAAAAACAACAGCCAAAGAGTTTCCCCTAGCAGGTCATTTTGCTCAGGTTCATCAGGTCAATCTGACCTTTCCACGAGGTAACCACGTTGTCATTGGTAATATTGACCATATTTTACCCGTCGTGTCAGTTAAAAATGTATTAAAAAAAATTTAATTGAAAAAATATTGAAATGAGGGAAAAATCAAAATAAGGTAATCAAATTAATTTGAGAAAATAATTTAAAATAACAAGAAAAATCTATGTAAGAAAATTTTTTTAAGGTAAGAAAGAAATTTTATAAACTTGAAATAAATAATCAAAATTTTAGAACGGAATTAGTATTTTCAAAATTCATGTTTCTTTGTTAAACAAATTTAAACGAAGTTCAATAAATGTTGAAATTGGGTAGGGGTAGTGAGTACTATATTAGTGATTGGAAATTAGGTGATTGGGTAGTGTACCCGGTGGAGAAGATTGCAATGGTTCACACTTTGATTGAGATCCTAAGCTTTTGAAAATCTTTGATAATATTAATTGATTGATTTGTCTTCGCAGCAATTTTTATTTTAACTTCTGCCATCTTGGTATTCACTTCTGTCATCTTGGTTTTCATTTTTGCCCTCTTGGTTTTCGTTTATGCCATCTTGGTTTTCATTTTTTGCTATCTTGGTTTTCACTTCTGCCATCTTGGTTTTCATTTCTGCCATCTTGGTTTTCATTTTTTGCTATCTTTGTTTTCATTTCTGCCATCTTGGTTTTCATTTTTTGCCATCTAGGTTTTCATTTCTGCCATCTTGGTTTTCATTTATGCAATCTTGGTTTTCATTTTTGCCATCTTGGTTTTCATTTCCTGCTATCTTGGTTTTCATTTCTGCCATCTTGGTTTTCATTTCTGCTATCTTGGTTTTCATTTCTGCCATCTTGGTTTTCATTTTTTGCCATCTTGGTTTTCATTTCCTGCTATCTTGGTTTTCATTTCTGCCATCTTGGTTTTCATTTTTTGCCATCTAGGTTTTCATTTTTGCCATCTTGGTTTTCATTTCTGCCATCTTGGTTTTCATTTCTGCTATCTTGGTTTTCATTTTTTGCTATCTTGGTTTTCATTTCTGCCATCTTGGTTTTCATTTCTGCCATCTTGGTTTTCATTTTTTGCTATCTTGGTTTTCATTTCTGCCATCTTGGTTTTCATTTTTGCCATCTTGGTTTTCATTTCTGCCATCTTGGTTTTCATTTCTGCCATCTTGGTTTTCATTTTTTGCTATCTTTGTTTTCATTTCTGCCATCTTGGTTTTCATTTTTTGCCATCTAGGTTTTCATTTCTGCCATCTTGGTTTTCATTTATGCAATCTTGGTTTTCATTTTTGCCATCTTGGTTTTCATTTCCTGCTATCTTGGTTTTCATTTCTGCCATCTTGGTTTTCATTTCTGCTATCTTGGTTTTCATTTCTGCCATCTTGGTTTTCATTTTTTGCCATCTTGGTTTTCATTTCCTGCTATCTTGGTTTTCATTTTTGCCATCTTGGTTTTCATTTCCTGCTATCTTGGTTTTCATTTTTGCCATCTTGGTTTTCATTTATGCAATCTTGGTTTTCATTTATGCAATCTTGGTTTTCATTTATGCAATCTTGGTTTTCATTTCTGCCATCTTGGTTTTCATTTCCTGCTATCTTGGTTTTCATTTCTGCCATCTTGGTTTTCATTTCTGCTATCTTGGTTTTCATTTCTGCCATCTTGGTTTTCATTTTTTGCCATCTTGGTTTTCATTTCTGCCATCTTGGTTTTCATTTCTGCCATCTTGGTTTTCATTTTTTGCCATCTTGGTTTTCATTTCCTGCTATCTTGGTTTTCATTTTTGCCATCTTGGTTTTCATTTCCTGCTATCTTGGTTTTCATTTCTGCCATCTTGGTTTTCATTTTTTGCCATCTTGGTTTTCATTTCCTGCTATCTTGGTTTTCATTTCTGCCATCTTGGTTTTCATTTCTGCTATCTTGGTTTTCATTTCTGCCATCTTGGTTTTCATTTTTTGCCATCTTGGTTTTCATTTCTGCCATCTTGGTTTTCATTTCTGCCATCTTGGTTTTCATTTTTTGCCATCTTGGTTTTCATTTCCTGCTATCTTGGTTTTCATTTCTGCCATCTTGGTTTTCATTTCTGCTATCTTGGTTTTCATTTCTGCCATCTTGGTTTTCATTTTTTGCCATCTTGGTTTTCATTTCTGCTATCTTGGTTTTCATTTCTGCCATCTTGGTTTTCATTTTTTGCCATCTTGGTTTTCATTTCTGCCATCTTGGTTTTCATTTTTGCCATCTTGGTTTTCATTTCTGCCATCTTGGTTTTCATTTCTGCCATCTTGGTTTTCATTCCTGCCATCTTGGTTTTCATTTCTGCCACCTTGACATGGAACTGATATAAACTATAGGTGGTAAATTTTTAGTTTAATTAATATTCAGTTAGATGAAAAAATTTTACTTTGTATCATATAATAATTTTCAGTGTTCCTTCTTTAGTTAGTTAGTCAGTCATTATATACCTTTTCCAAGTCAATTTGGCACAAATGATAAATGAATTGGCAGAAGTGAAAATCAAGATTGCAAAGGAGATAATCTATTACAATATAAAAAAATTGGGTCTTTCCCAGAATAGCGGCGCAAAATATTTATTAATGTATTCATATTAAATGTGTATCATAGATACCAAGTTAATCAAATTATATGAAAATTAGGTTATTAGGATTCATTAATGATAGCAATATGATATTGATAACCAATATAATAATGATAACTAATATGATAATGATAACCAATACGATACTGCAAAATTGCAAATCAATATGACAGTGATAACCAATAGGCAATATGTATTACAGATACAGGTTATTCTTAATAAATATTGCTCCTCTAATAAATTAACAAATAATGATATTAAATATATATTAATAAATATTTTGCGCCGCTATTCTGGGAAAGACCCAAGATTTTTAATGGAAATTACAACCTCAATCAAATTGTAGCATATTTCAATTTTCTCTATCAGACAATACCCAATTATTGGATACTACCCAATTATATATATGTAGATGTAAAGCAAATTAGGCAGCTATATATGCATGTTGCAAACTCGAAATTTTATTATCATCAGGTATTAATGGTTCCAATAATTTGCAGTATACTAATTATTTGCACTAACCAGATTGAATTGAATATATTTCTCATCCTGCGGAATTTCCAGACCTACTAGCCTATTTAGTAATAATATTTGCTGATATTTAAATTAGTCTGAGTACATAAGGAAAAGTTTGTTACATTTTAAAATGAAAGAAAATTAGAAAACTGTAAGAGCAAGACAATGACTAAGATGTAAAACCTTATTAATACCTCTGTAATTTCCATCTTAAGTTTTGCTATTTCTTCTTCTAATTATTTAACATTTCTTAAATCTGTTTAAATATTTCCTACCGGCCACATACCAATATTTTGTTCCGGGAGGTGGACCCCATATTGTGATAAATACAGCATTTCTCTGTGTATATCCTACACTTTCTCTTAATTGTTAATTAGGAATAACCTAAGAATCTTAAATACCACTACACAGGGTCACACACACAACTAAAATCTAATCCTCTTAATCCCAGTAACCTGCAGTTGCTGAAGTGCAAAGTCTTGTGAATATCTATAATTTAATGTAGAACTATAAAGTCAATGATCATTAATTTGAAAAACAGAATAAAATTTGGTTCAATATTCATTTTTTATGTGTTTTTGAAGTTTTAGATAATTTGTGTGAAACAATAGTACGAAACACTAATATGACGATGAAGAAAAAGATTGTACACGCTTTGTTTTGATTTCCAATTTGAATTTTATAAGCAAACATTGCTACTTGGTCTTACTTTGAGCTATTAATGATTATTTGATGTAAATAGAAATATATATTATAATTTACTCTTGTCTTCTTCTTTGGACTTGATAAAATGTTGTCGATTACCACCAAAATTACATTTTTTCAAATCAGTTTTATTTAAAGTTATCCAATAATATGCTGTGAAATCTTTCATGGTGGAATTTTCCAGCGGTGGAATATTCCGTTGTGGAACTTTCTGTGGCGGAATTTTCCTCAGGGGAATGTACCTAGCAATAGAACCTAATTGTCTGTAAAAGATGTTTAGTCCTAAAATAACAAAGTGGAACGCATTTTGAAATAATGAGAAACAAGAAGAAGGTTATAAGGCCTAAGAAGACTATGACATAGAAGATTAAGGCATAGAAGACTATTTCATTTCATAAAAGCGCATTGTGTCGAAAACAAAATTTTAAAATCTAAAATTTAAACTAAATTTTCTTTCCCACAGCTGTGACACCGACAAGAAACTAAATAGATCTAATACCCTAAGCATGCCTATAGTATTACTATTTAATCTTTTAATTAGAGTACTGTAATAGCTTTAATCCTCCCTGGGGCACGGACCCCATAGAGTGAGGACCATAACGAGGAGGTAGGACCGGAAGGCCCTCGTGAGACAGCATATGGATATATTCTTTATTTTGTTGCTGCTGAGGATTATATTCGAATTCTTACAATTATTATGTAATTATTTGAAGAGGAAATTCGACAAAGTTAAAGGATTTTTCAGTGTGAGAGCTTTCGAATAACAATATGTCTATTCATCGTCAGGAACAAGGTGTAAAAACTTGCGCTGAGCAATGAATTTCAGGACTAACTGTTGGATACCTACTTACCGTACTAGTTCTCTAACCTACAAAAGTACTGTCAATATTCAAAGAATTTAGTATTTAATATTTTTAGAGTATTTACTATTTTAATTATTAACATACAATTTGAATCGCCCTTCGTATAGAATAAATAATCTCACTTAATCACTATAAACTAAATTATCATTTAAATAAACTTCACTATTGAAAAATAAAAAATATTTTGGATCTTTACCATTTGATGACCCCACAAAAATGAATTTAAATTTTCTTCTTTATATATATTTTTGTCCATAGAATCCGAAAATTATAACTGTTTTTGTAGAAACTAATACTTTTTGAGATATGAGGGTTTAGAGTTATTTATATTCTATGTATTACTGAAGGATTGAGAACTTTGAAAAAACTCGTGTTTTCATTGAAATTACTCAAACATTATAGTTTTTATATGAAACTGTACCGTAGTTTGTTGTACTGCACACTTCATGATTTATTGATGACCTGGCAAGAGGGCTCGGGGGGCATCACGACCCCGAAATACATATATCGAATATTTCCAGTTTCCGTGATATTTTCAATTCATTACTTGGACACTTATAAAAGTGTAAAGGGGGGCGTGACGCCCCCCATACCCCCTGCCAGGTCATTAATGAATCATGAACTGTGCAGTACAACAAACTAGCGGATACAACAAACTACATTACGGCTATCTCTGACCAAAATTGGCCAAAAAGCGTGAAAACACCAGTTTTTTCAAAGTTCTCAATCCTTCAGTAATACATAGGATATAAATAACTCTAAACCCTCATATCTCAAAAAGTATTAGTTTCTACAAAATAAAAACGGTTACGATTTTCGGATTCTATGAATATAAGTACATAATAAAAAATTAAAATAAATTAAATTTGGTGGGGGTCGGCAAATGGGAAAGATCCAAATAAATTGGTGATTTTCGATGATATTTTTTCATTAGTGCCATTAAAAAGTTTAAATTTCTTAATTTTTAGTCGTTTGGACCAAATTCGTTGGTTCGAAATATCATAAATGAGAATATTAGAGTTTGTGACGTAAATTCATTGAAAAAATAGGCAAAAAAGTTGAAAGTGAACATCCTTGTAATCAATAAAAGAATTTAAAGCAATTACGTATTTCATATATTATCCGATTAGCGTGAGGTAAATTCACCTTGGAGGTGATTCATCTAATGAGGATATTTTTTATAAGGTATGGTTAACGATAAGGTGATTCCTGTTTGAAATCCGCTGAGAGCTTGAAGACCTGGAGTGATGTAGAAAATAATTCGCAACTCTTTGGATTTCGCACACAATATTTCAATTCACTTCCCATACTATTTTAATTTTCAAATGGAATTAGAAAATCGGAATATGATTAATTCTTAATCTTTCCCATATGATTAATTCTTAATCTTTCCCATATGATTAATTCTTAATCTTTCCCATATGATTAATTCTTAATCTTTCCCATATGATTAATTCTTAATCTTTCCCATAAGATTAATTCTTAATCTTTCCCATATGATTAATTCTTAATCTTTCCCATATGATTAATTCTTAATCTTTCCCATATGATTAATTCTTAATCTTTCCCATATGATTAATTCTTAATCTTTCCCATTTGCCGACCCCACCAAATTTAATTTCAATTAATTTTTTCTTATGTACTTTTGTCCATAGAATCCGAAAACTATAACCGTTCTTTGTAGAAAATAATACTTATCATATCTCAATCGATAAAAACTACGCACTTTGCAAAATATCACAAAACTAGCCATGAAAAACGTTTCTGAATGTAAAACTGCAAACTAAACTCTCACATCTTGCCTCATTTGTTGAGGACTTCAACAGCAAGATAAATAAATGTCCAATGAAACACACATTTACCTATTAGGATTAGGCTATTTCAGTTTCATTTTTAAAATACTTATATCTCATTATTTAATGCAAATTGTCCAGAATGGTTAATTTTAAAAGATACTTAAATTCTGTACATACTTATAAAGATCCAGTAAATCTGATTATCATATCTAATTTTATAACTTAATGAATGGGTAAACATTTTATATGTGCTCATACGAGATGGTTTTGCTTAAGTTATCATACTATTATATTTTATACACCTGGATATTTCAGATGTATAAAAAAAATTTCCATTAATTTATAGTCGAATTAATTAGATTATTTAACGAGATTAATTGTAAAATATGCGCAAATCTCAAACTCAATTAAATATTAAATCTCAGTAAGCTCACACGCATTATTAATAAGAAGAAACAATATCTATTTTAATCCGTAAAGGATTTGTGTAGATGCTCAATTTTTCTTAGAAAGCCGCATTGCAATGAATCGAATATTACTTTCGGGTTCTTCCAAAGAAAGTAGATCTCCTCAAATCTGTATCTTGTATGCCTCTATCCTTTATGTTTGGTAATAAATTCGATCCAGATTGTATACCGAACTACATAGCACCCCAGAGATAGCACCAAAATACCTAATAATAACATTGGAAATAATGCAATAGCGAGATGTAGTAAGAATGATTGAATAGTCACGCACTTACAAAGTTATAACTTGCCAACAGTCGCTAGATAATTAAAATTATTGTATTAAGTCTGCATGGTTAGAAGCACAGGCCAGGATCTGACTTAGAAATAAACGCTGTGCATGAAAGCTTGTTTTTTTAATGCAGCTTTTATTTTGCAGCGGTATGAGAAAACCACTCGTGTGAAAGGGGCTTAAGAGTGGTGTAACACGAACGTTTTTGCAGCGTTTTCAACGCTTCAAAAGTGTCGCGTAACATGGATACATATGAAATGGGTTTAACAATAATTTCCCCAGAGTCAAAAACGCTGTGAAAACGCTGTGCAAAAACGCTCGTATGACCGGACACTGAAAGCAAAGAAAAAGGGGCCTTGCGGACTGAATTCATGACAATGTGAGCGATGTTTAATTTCATGAATATTTTCATGAGTCTTTTGAAGTTTTTTATTTCAAAACTTTAAAATATTATCTTGATCGTTTATTCACTTAAGATGCTGTTTTTAAAACATCTACGAACTGCATCTTCAGAACTATACATGCCTATTAGTTTCATATTTTCAGCATTGTTATTTCAACCTAAATTAAATCCTTTATAACTATACAATTAATTCATGCGAACTATTCTAGAGTTTTTTTCAGAAACTATTCTAATGGGGATATTTTGTCAAAAAAAACCTATCATTCTACGGAATACAATTTAAAAAATAAAGTACTCTCAGTTTTTCGAAATTTGAGTTATAGGAGAAAGTTTCGCATGTGTTCTTTAAAATTATAAAGATTTATACTCTTGCACCTGTTCTGCAAGAATTTATATTCTGCAGATTTTTTATCTTATCAGAATGTAAAACATCAAAAAATTCTTAGTAAATTTTACTTATTAGGGACTAAACAAGACTAAAAGTGGAAACGTAAGAATGAGAATAAAATAATTATAATAGAGGTAAATTCTAATTATTTTGTATGCATTTATTATGAGTCCGAAAATATGGAACAGTCCGAAAACACGGACGTGTTTACGTTTATATAATTTAACGTAGCACTAAAAAGTACCAATATCTAGCTATTCATTTTAAATCACATATAATTATCAATCTCTTAAGTTTAGTAGTATATTATACATGTATGTATTTTATGTAGTCACTGTTGAAAAAAAATCTGTCATAAAAAACTAATTTCTGAACCAATAATGCTTCTAATAAGCTAATAAGAGTACTAATATTGATGTTTATGGTAGTTATTGTTAAAATACACCGCAAATAATTGTAGTTATTGTATATATAGAAGAAATGTTTCCGTTTTCTATATTCATGTACTATAATATCTACGAGACATGCCTCGCTAGTATTACAGATTTTATAAGACCGAGGTACAATAAAAGCGAGGCCTAGCTGTAATCATAAAGTAAAGTATTCAGTTTAATTATTTTCCTGTTGCCAGCCAGTAAGAGCAGAAGAAGAAGAGTGCGATAAGAATTAAGGCAAAGACCATCGAAAATGGATGTTTTCTAATTTTATATTGCAGAATATTATAAATAATATATATATATATATATATAATAAACAATATATAGCTACACTACACATTATAATTATAATACAAAATAAAGTGGACGAATTGTCCGTGGACGAAATGTCCGTTCATATATTAAAGCGTTGAACAATAAAAAAATAAGTTCAAATTATTTCATGATATTATGATTTTCACAATTGAAATTTAAATGAAAATAAAATATTATTTGAATGTAATATGTATCTATAATACCGATCAACTATTCAAGAGAATATCTTATGATTGAAAAAAAATGAACTTTAAAAATATTTTCCATCCTTCAACTAATCAAGAAAATGTTTTCAATTTGTAAACCGTGCCATTTGAACTTTCTACAGTCTTGTTAACGGATCCTTATTCTCAATAGATATATTCAAGATATGATTTAAATATTAATTAATTATATTATATATCTTTATATTATATACCCGCTTCCTTGTTTAGTTGACCCTATTCAAGGGTCAACTAAACTATAGGAGTTTACCGAGATATTATACTTTTATTTTAGATCAGATTGTGTAATATATTATGTATATTTTAATATTCTATTAAATATTAAATCTGAGTATTTTGTATAACACTTTCATCAATCAAAATCATATCGGTGATTCATAATAGTGGTTCTGTATGTACACAGAAAAAAAAAGTTTACTTATATCTAATGGGTCAACAATTTATGATTCGAATCAATTTATTACGTGAGTTGGTTGGAACAACTATGATGTCGTGTGTCATCAAACATTAGTTAATTCAATTCATTTTATGGATTGAATCATGTTACTATGAGAGATAAAAGTTACTTTTTTGAGAATTCTAAAGTATGTTGAAACAACTATGACAGAGTGTATTGTACTAACTCACAAAGACTGTTAATCCAATGTATCTGGTGTATAACTTAACTTACTATGCGAGTTGGCGCAACTTTTTTTATGTTTAGGAGTGAGTCAAAACGACTGTTTTGTTTTAACCAACGTCAATTTAACTACTTTTAAGTAGTAGGTACCTGCAACTCACCACGTAGGAAGGCGCAAAAATAACCCATTCATATGAGTCAAAACAAATCAAATTTTATTTTATTCAACTAATCCTTTCTCTGTGTGTATATTCCACCCTAATAGATATCACCCCAGGTAAATTCCGTACACTACACTTTATGTCGCTACCGAAGCCCCCATACACCCCCGCCCTACATTCGGTACAGAAATTTTTCTAATAAATTTCCACTTTAACATCAAATTTGTTAATTATATGAATGCCATTATATCCAATTTTCCTTCATTTAATAAACATTATTTAGATTTTAGATTAACAGAGCAAATCGCTTCACATAATTCATTACGCGTAACAGAAAAGGTTTAATTTTACTCGCTATAGACTCTCGTATCAATTATCACATGTATTTATAACTGTAATAAAATCACTTCCTAACTATCAATTTATAAAGTAAAGTGACTTTTATCTCTTCAAGTATATTATTCATTCAAGTGGTACCATCTAAGATGAAGATACGGACACCACTATTTAAATTCATAAGATTTTAGTGTATAGAATGATTAAAATATTATTAAAATATATGTTCTTGTTGATTACTTTTAAAAACAATGAAAAATATACTTTTGAAAAAGAATATATTTCTAGAACATGGTTTTAGAAAAAAATATAGATTTAGATATTGAGAGCTAGGGTAAGTTATGAATTATCGGTCAGTTCCACATATTCGATCATATAAGAAAAAAACTATGTAATAATTGATATTTAATTTCTATTCTAATTATATATAGTTTTTCCTTGTATGACCGAAGATGTGAAACCGACCGGTAATTCGTAACCTACTCTAATACGAAACAGCCATGTAGGCGGTAATAAAAATAACAATTGAGAAACATGATATCAGTTATTTAGGAGATATTAGTATTCATAAAGTTTGAATTCTTTGAGTTTCCGACAGCCGGAAGTGAACCGCAGGTATTTTCTTCGTAACCAGCAAAGCTACGGTAATAAAATTCGAACAAACGGTGCTGCGGGAGGAGTGATTTTTGATATAAATCATAGATGACAGATTTATGGGGGTAAGTTCCGAGTTATCGAACGGATCCACCTTTTTGATCTTGTGAGAAAAAAATATGATTGATAAATTAACCAGTTTTTTTTATAATTATTTTATACTTT
This sequence comes from Caprella mutica, assembly GCA_947561585.1. Lineage (NCBI taxonomy): Eukaryota > Metazoa > Arthropoda > Malacostraca > Amphipoda > Caprellidae > Caprella > Caprella mutica. The sequence goes on from CANNZV010000963.1 coordinate 52,495, forward strand.
CTTCTTATGATCGAAAACATGAAACTGTCTGATAACTAGGAACTTACCCTATATTATATATTTAATGATAATACTTTGCATGAGAGATTCGTAGATTGCCAGAGAAAAAATTATGGTGGGGCCATAGAAGATTAAGAGTTAGAAGACCATACAAAATTTTCTTTAGTCCCACCATAACTTTTTCTTTGAGTTGGTGTACAGGTTTGAGGTGAATGATAAAAATGAAGATTGATTACTTACATCGTAATGAAAAATAATTACTAAAATGTTCAATATTTGTATCTGCGTGAATTAATATTTAAGTCACAATTGAATGGAAATGTGTAAAGATTTTTTATTTATAAGATATGTATTAATAACGCAGTAATAAATACTGCAGCGTATCATACGCTGCTTCTTCCAGTTCCTTGTGGTTCTAAGAATATTCCACCCTAAGTATATTCCACCTCGGCAAATTCCACCCCGGTATATTCCACCTCGGTAAATTCCACCCCGGTATATTCCACCCCGGTATATTCCACTCCAGTATATTCCACCCTAGGTATATTCCACCCCGGTATATTCCACTCCAGTATATTCCACCACGGTAAGTTCCACCCTAGGTATATTCCACCCCGGTATATTTCACCACGGTAAGTTCCACCCTAGGTATATTCCACCCCGGTATATTTCACCACGGTAAGTTCCACCCCGATGTATTCCACTCCGATAAATTTCACCCCTGTGTCAATGCTCATTTGAGTGAAAATAAAAAAATATCATATTTTAGATGACCATTTGTTAAATACTTCGAGCCATGATGAAATAACTCAGACGATATCCTTAGATATTTGGTAGCTCAAATAAATTGAAATTTTATCCTAATAGACAAAATACAAATATCCATAATATGGGAGTATATTTCAAAGTGTACATGTTGAGCATGTTTATATTAATTCATTCTTAACATGAAACTGAAGTATATGCTATTTCTTATAACAATGGTTGGGAGAGGTGTGGAGGGGTTCGGGTGGGAGAGACAAATCATTGAATGTTTTCGCTTTTTTCTAAAATGTTGCTGTTTTGGATTCTAAGACAAAAACTCCTGTGGTCAAAATCTCATCATTTAAGAAAAAACAATGATCCCCTCCACAGTGTTCTAACCCAGTGCAATAAACCCCACCTCCCTATCAAAAACCTACTGGTCAAAAAAATCATTTGAATACCCCCGGTGCAAAAAAAAGCTTTCGCTCAAAAACTATTTTAAACCACTTTTACTATAAGTCAAAATACCTAATTCAGAATAATTTTGGAATAACAAGAAGTAATACATGACATCATCTTATACAGTTAATATCGCTGTTGTGTTGACGATAGTAGAGAAAATCAGCTTGTGATTGAAAATCAAAATATCTCAACTGAAAAAGTGCGTTCACACTTCCTTTCATTCTGATGTCTTATCACATGTGTAGTGAAAAATTAAACAGCTTGTGATTGACCAACAAAATGTTTAATTTGCTACAAAGAAAATGCAAGTTACCTATTATGGGATAAATTACTAATAAATGATTAATATTTATATCTAACCAAACACTTATAGTGGGGTGGAACTAACCGGGGTGGAATATACCGGGTGGAATGTACCGGGGTGGAATATACCTTGGAGGACTATACCGGGGTGGAATATACCGGGGTGGAACATACCGTGGTGTAATATAACGGGATAGAATATAGCGGGATAGAATATACCGGGGTGGAATATACGGAGATAGAATATACCGGAGTGGAATATAAAGAGGTGGAATATACCAGGGTGGAATATAACGTGGTGGAGTATACCATGGTGGAATATACTGGAGTGGAATATACCGGGGTGAAATATACCTTGGAGAAATATACCAGGGTGGAATATACCAGGGTGGAATATACTATGGTGGAATATACCTAGTGTGGAATATAGGGTGGAATATACCGGGATGGAATATACCAAGGTAGAATATACTGGGGTGGAATATACTAGGGTGGAATATACCATTGTGAAATATAGCGTGGTGGAGTATACTGGGGTGGAATATACCTTGAGTGGAATATACCATGGTGGAATATACTGGGGTGAAATATTCCGTTGTTGAATATACTGGGGTAGACTATATCGGGGTGGAATATACTGGGGTAGAATATACCGGGGTACAATATGCCGGGGTGGAATATACCGTGGTGGAATATACCGGGGTAGAATATACCGGGGTACAATATGCCGGGGTGGAATATACCGGGATAGAATATACCGGGGGCAGGTTGGAATAAACCGGGGGCAGGTTGGAATATACCGGGGTGGAATATACCGGGATAGAATATACCGGGGGCAGGTTGGAATAAACCGGGGGCAGGTTGGAATATACCGGGGTGGAATATACCGGGGTAGAATATACCGAGGTGGAATATACTGCAGTAGAAAATACCGGGTGGAATTTACTGTTGTGGAATATACCGGGATGAAATTTACCCAGGTGGAGTATACCTAGGGTGGAATATACCTAGGATGAAATATACCTAGGGTGGAATACATATACCGGGGTGGAATATACTGTGGTGGAATATACTTAGGGTGGAATATACCGGGGTGAAATATATCGTGGTGGAATATACCGTAGTAGAATTCACCGTGGTGGAATTTACCGGGGTGGAATTTACCGAGGTGGAATATTTCTAGGATGGAAAATAACTAGGGTAGAATATACCGGGGTAAAATGATTCCAGGACAATAACCCCCCGTGCAAAAAAAAACCCCACGGTCAAAAAAAAACCGTGCAAAATACCCCCTGGACAAACATCCATGTGTAATAAACCCCCGGACAAATACCCCCCGACAAAACCCCCTCAAGCAAAAAACCCCCGGTCTATATAAATAGTATAATTCATTTTTATTAATATATTAAACATTATTCAATGCGAACCAATAATTATTACATTTTCTTCGAAAATATGACAAATTTTTCGCAAAATAAGGTATACTCAATTACCTATTTTATAGTAAAAAATAAGTACAGTATACATTTTGTCACTACCCCCCCCCCCCCAAACCTCCCTAATCGGACCGCTAACCTAACCTTAGGTGCACTATATCTCTTTATATTTATATCATATAGTAATTTTATTAATAAAAAATTAATGAAAATTAATTAAAATGAATTATGCTATTCATATCGACCGGGGATTTTTTGCAACGGGGTTTTTTGCTTGGGGGTTCTTGTCCGGGGGGTTTATTGTACGGGAGTTTTTTGTCCGGGGGTATTTTGCACGGGGGTTTTTGACCGCGGGTTTTTTTTTGCACGGGGGGTTATTGTCCTGTCACCGTGAAATATAACGGGTTGCAACATACCGGGGTGAATATACCGGTCACTACTAATTTCAATAACAATGAAATTAAAGTAAGTTGCTTCAGAAGCAATTTCTTTAGTTACCGACCATTAATTTTCCTTTCTTTTTCATACCTTTTATAAATTAACTTTTTTAAAGAACGGAAAGTTATTTTGTTTCAGAATGAATTTTATTTATGATAATTCTTCAATAGAATATACAGAGAGAAATTAAAACAATGACGATTCGTATATCTACTAGAGACATTCTCAAGTTTTAATTTAAAAAAAATGTAAAATACTAATAGATTGAACGGTTCTAGGTATATTCCACCCCGGTAAATTCCACCCCGGTATATTCCACCCCGGTATATTCCACCCTAGGTATATTCCACCCCGGTATATTCCACCCCAGGTATATTCCACCCCGGTATATTCCACCCCTTTGACAATGCTCATTTGGGTGACAATAAAAATCCAATGATTTTATTTTATAGATGGCCATTTGTTAAATAATTCGTACCAATGAAAAAATAACTCAGACGATATCCTGAGACATGTGGACAAAATTTAGAGGTAATTCAAGTCAATTGAATTTTATCCTAATAGAATTACAAATATTCTTAATATGGTAGTTTATTTCAAAGTTTACGTGTTGAAAAAGTTAATATTAATTCCTTTTCAACATGAAACTGCATATGTGCTCTTAATGGGTCGTCTGGCAGACAAAACCCATCCAATGTTTTCGCTCTTTGCTTTTAAGCTGCTGTTTTGGATTCTAAGACAAATTCCCCGTGATAAAAATTCTCAATGTAAAAAAAGGCAATGATTTTCCATTCTTGAACCCCCCCTTCCCCCTCCATCAAAAATTTCCTGGTTAAAAAAGAACATGTAAAAAACAGCCTTTGGTCAAAAACCACCACTTTCACAAGAAGATAAAATACCAAATTCAAAATAAAATAAATATAACAAGAAGTACTGTATGACCTCATCTTACAATTAATATCGCTGTTGTGTTGGCGATAGGGAAGAAAATCAACTTGATATCAAAAATCAAAATACCTCAACTGATAAATGCGTTCCCACAACATTTCTTTCTGCTGTTTTGTCACATGTGTAGTGAAAAATTTAAAGCTTGTGATTAGAAGGGAAAAGTTTAATTTGATAAAATGAAAATGCAAGTTATCTAGTATTATATATAATACTAATATATGACTAATATTAATAATAAACAAACCTAACTCGTAAAGTGGGGTGGAATTTATCGGGTTGGAATATACCGGGGGTGGAATATACTGGGGTGGAATTTACTGGGGTGGAATATACTGGTCACCAGATTGAACAAATAGGCAGGTATAGAATTGTGTATGAGTTCCACGCCATTTATCGATTTTGCACTAACTCGAGATTTGTCGCACATTTTCAAGATCCTAAAAACGTTCAGCGAATTTTCGAGATAGTGCAAAAGGCAAATTGCGAGTAACATATGCATACAGTAGAGAGACTGCCGTGTGAATAGTACCTAAGAAAATTATTAAACCAATTAATAGAGAAAAGAAAATAGGAAGAGAGATTACAGAAAAGTTTATACGGAATCTAAATGGCGATGAAAGGTTTAATAGAGTGATCTATTAAAATGTAGGACCATGTGTCATTGTGTATGTTAACGATAGTCTTACTATTGTATGTCACTAGTTGAAGAAAAAAAGCTATATTAAATAGTGAGGGCTAATTTAATATATTATTTGTGAAAGGAGAAATAATTATAGATAAGATATTCTCAGAGCAGTTATACTATACTTTAAACACACACATAAAATTACATAAACTTGACTGACTGAAAACAGGTAAATTAATCGTGCTACAATATACCTATCAATAATTTTCAGTTATAACAAATGAATAAAGGAGAATATTATTGTTAACGAAGTTTTTAGTTTTTTTTAGTTAAAATTTCTCCAATTGCTGATAAAAATAGTTAACCCCATTGATGTAAAACTCGAAATTTTGAACAAGATTTAACAAACCTAAAGACGATATGGAGAGAAAATTTTATATTTATCGGATAGACTTTTCGTTCATTGACGATAATGGTAGAAATTATCGTAGAAATGAACGTAATGATTTATCGTTCATTGACGATAATGATAAATAGGATCACAATGATTTATTGTTCAGTGGCAATGATGATAAATATAGTGGTAATGATTTATCGTTCATTGACGATAATGGTAGAAATTATGGAAGAAATGAACGTAATGATTTATCGCTCATTGACGATAATGATAAATATGGCTGCAATGAATTATCGTTCATTGACGATGATAATAAATATAGTCAAAATTAATTACCATTCATTGATGATGATGATAAATATAGTCGTAATGAATTATCAATTGATTTCCCATTTGACGACCCCACCAAATTTAATTTAAAGTAACTTCTTATGAACCTATGTCTATAGAATCCGAAAATCATAACCGCTTTTTTTATAAACTAATACTTTTTGAGATATGAGGGTTTGAAGTTATTTATTACCTATGTAATACTGAAAGATTGAGAGCTTTAAAACAGATACTGTAATGTAGTTTGTTGTATCCGCTAGTTTGTTGCACTGCACACTTCATGATTGAGTGCAGTGGGGTATAGTAGATAACTGTTATTGTTGTTGAACTTTTAGATTTTAATAGTCAATAATAGTCAAAAAGCGTGAAATTGAAAACACTGGTTCTCATAAAGTTCTTAATCATCCAGTAATAAATAGGGAATATATAAGTTCAAACCCTCATATCTCAACTACTATTAGTTATATTTTCGGCAAAAATGCGTAAGAGCATAAAAATTAAATTGAATTTGGTGGTAAAGACCAAACAAGAAAGATCCGGGGAACTAAAATTCCATTCAACGACTTTTCTCTCTAAAAATACAGAGTTTATCAGTGTGCATCTTTCTCAGTTAAACCCTCTACCTGTTTATCCAGGTGTCTGTACCCAAGAAGAGGTCATTGTTACTATAATTATCCTTTCACCACTTTGATGAGATGTTCATGATTAGTCAAAATACCTACAAAAAATGTACTCAAACACAGTGTTAATTCTTCAGGAAATATTTTTGGTGGGAAGTTGGAAAAAGATTTCAGTGAAAAAAAAAAAAATATGCAATAACTTTTTCAACTTTCGTTTTCTCCATCATGCATGGATCCGAATACATTAATTATAAACAAATTACTGTTACTTTGATATCAATTGAAAGAAAAAAGGTTAATAAATTTTCTGTTGACCTCAATATTTGACATCTTTGACTAAGAATGTATATAAAAAGATGTCGCATTTTTTCCACATCCTGTTTTGAAATTAGAAGTCGAAATTATTTCCTTCCTTCAGGATCCAAAAGAATTCATTGTTATTGAACACCTAGAATGAATGTTAGTAAAAAAATATGCCCAGTTCCGTGAGAAGTGGTTCTAAATCTTGTGTTTCGTCTTTTCATACTATATTGAGACAATAAAATAATGGAAAAGGTAACAGTGTTGTCTCATTAAAATCTCGACTGTTAGCATCTGGAATATGTCAAAGTTAAGAAAGGGAAAACCTTCATGTCTATAAATATCGACAATGAATGATAAGGATCTTTCCCATTTGACGACCCTCACCAATTTAATTTTTTTTTGATGTATTTCTGTCCATAGAATCCGAAAATCATAACCGTTTTTTCTTTGTAGAAACTAATACTTTTTGGGATATGAGGGTATAAACTTATTTATTACCTTCGCAGAATGCAGGAAGGTTATATTATTGACGGCATTTATTTATCATCTTGTTATTCGCATAACTGAAAAAGTTTTCAACCAAATTGCATGAAACTTGGTGGGACGATTGGTCAACATACAGGAACCATTTTGTTATATTTTGGGAGCGATCGGATGAAAGGTCAAAGATCAAGGTCAAGGCCATTTATAACTCAAAGAGTATTCAACCAAATTGTCAGAAATTTGATGGGACGTTTCGTCAATGTCCAGGAGCTATCTGGTAGAGTTTTGGGAGCGATCTGGTCATAGATCAAGGTCATTTATAACTCAATAACTCAAAAAATATTGAGTTATATTGCATGAAACTTGGTGGGACGATTGGTCACCATCCAGTCACCAATAAATTAGATTTTTGTAGCAAACGGATAAGCGGTGGCGTAGGTATGCGCTCTACCGAGTGCACATAATATAGTTTACTATGAATTACTGAAGGATTAAGAACTTTGAAATTGCTCAAACATTATTGATTTTTTAGATGAAAGTGTGATGTAGTTTTCTGTATCCGTTAGTTTGTTGTGCTCCACACTTCATGATTGATTAATGACCTGGCAGGGGGCCCCAAGATATATATATAAATCGAATATTTCCAGTTTCCGTGATATATTCCATTTATTACTTCAATATCGATATATGTGTAATGGGAGGCGTACCGCCCCCCCCCCCCCTCTACCCTTCTGCCAGGCCATTACTCAATCATGAAGTGTGCAGTGAAACAAACTAGCGGATACAACAAGATACATTTTACAGTATATTTTTTAAAGCTCTCAATCTTTCAGTAATACATAGGAAATAAATAACTTCAAAAGTATTAGTATTAGTTTCTACAATAAACGGTTAGGTATAATTTTCGGAATCTATGGACAAAACTTCATAAGAAATTACTGTAAATTAAATTTGGTGGGAGACGTCAAATGGGAAATCCAATGATAATTCATTATAACCATATTATCATTATCGTCAATGAACGATAAATCATTTCAACCATACTATTATCGTTATCGTCAATGAACGATAAATCATTACCACTATATTTATCATCATTACCACTGAACGTAAATCATTGCAGCCATATTTATCATTATCGTCAATGAACAATAATTCATTGCGGCCATATTTATCATTATCGTCAAAGAACGATAAATCATTACGGTCATTTCTACCAATATCGTCAATGAAAGATAAATCATTACCACTATTTTTTATCATTATTGTCAATGAACAATAAATCATTACGTCCATTTCTACCATAATTTCCACCATTATCGTGAATGAGCGAGAAGTCTATCCGATAGATATAAAATTATCAATCCAAATCGTCTTTGGATTTGTTAAAACTTTTTCCTGCCAATAACAAATTCATTTCAATGTTCCAAATTTCGCGTTTTGCATCAATGGGTTAAACAATTTTTCTCATCAATTAGACAAATAGTCACTCAAGAAAAAACTAAAAACTTCGTTTACAATAATATTCTCCTTTATTCATTTATTGAAACTTAAAATTATTAATAGGTACATTGTAGCACGGTTAATTTACCTGTTTTCAGTCAGTCAAGTTTATGTAATTTTATGTGTGTGTTTACTGTAGTATAATTGCTTTGTGAATATCTTAACTATAATTAATATAGCTTTTTTTCTTGAACTAGTGACATACAATAGTAAGACAATCGTTAACATACACAATGACACATGGACCATGGTCCTACATTTTAATAGATCACTCTATTAAACCATTCATCGCCATATAGATTCCGTATAAACTTTCCTGTAATCTCTCTTCCTATTTTCTTTTCTCTATTAATTGGTTTAATAATTTTCTTAGGCACTATTCACACGGCAGTCTCTCTACTGTATGCATATGTTACTCTCAATTTGCCTTTTGCACAATCTCGCAAATACGCTGCGCGTTTTTAGGATCTTGAAAACGTGCGACAAATCTCGAGTTAGTGCAAAATTTGCAAATGGCGTGGAACTAATACACATAATACCGCATGTTTGTTCAATCTATTAATATTTTACTTTTAATTGATTTTTTTGAATGTCTCTAGTAGATATACGAATCGTCGTTGTTTTAATTTCTCTTTGTACCGGGTGACCAATAATAAACTGGTCGAAAGTAAATGCTTATAACTCAAAAAGTAATTGGTGTAGAAAGATGAAACAAGAATCACATAAAAGAGTATATTCTCAAGTTTTATTTTATCAAAGATATTGAAAACTATCAAATGAGGGATACAGATATTTCAATTAAACATAATGGTTATTTCGTCAACACATTTTATTCAACCCTCATGAATCATTATGCAACTAACTATTGAATAGCGTGTTTTCATTTCTATACATTATCATTTAAGCAGTTCTGCAATCAAATTTAAAAGAAAATATGACAGTCAATACAACAAGGATATAAAAATTAAAACGGTTAAGAATTTGTTCAATAAATGGACAAGAAATTAAGTGTTTGAGAAAACATTGCACTCGGCGAAAGTGTCAGTTCGGTGCGGTTTGAGTTCGCATAAGCCATGATGGTCAATATTTTTTTAAAGATGTAGAGACTGAAAATGTTTGTTCTGTAAACACCGACGGATGCATTGAAATGTTAAATACTGTATAATGACTGACGACAATCATCTTGACTTTTGGTTCCATTATGGCACTGCAACTGCTTACACATTCTTGTCTGCAGCAGACTGATTTAAAAATCACTTTGAGGACGAGATTATTTTGAACTGAACCGTTTTCTCTGTCCAACTAAGTCACTTGACCTTTCACCTTTTGATTTTATCTATGATATATGTTAAAGAGAAGGTATTTAAATTGAAACCAAACATGATTAAAGACTTGAAGCAAGAGATACGTGAAGTAACCATAATATATTAATTGCAGTAATCGCTAATTTTGAAAAAAGGATTAATCTCTGTATTTAGCACAGCGGTAAGGATTTCAAACACTTGTTATACAAGGTGTCCGACACTTTTGTTGCCAAACTTTAAGATAAGGTTGCATTCGTCGAAATAAACACTTTTTATTCCATGAAGGTATGGTCTAAAATGCTTAGTTACAGAGTTACAAGGTTAGGAAAGTAGTATCTGCACAATTTTTTAGTATTATTTAACGTCAATTTTTTTGTATCAAAAAATGTTATTGTATCAAAAATAGATATTTATTGATTCATATGCAGTAACTAGACAGTTTGGTTGACAATAGGGCACTGTCCTAACCAAATTTTCTGTCCCAATGATCACCATGACGCCATTTTGAAAACATATGGGTATAGCGGCTCAACTACAAAAGTATAAAGGCAATTCTTTCATATGATCATATTTTACATATTACTTAATATTATGTAAAAAAAAAGCCGTAAGCATTATATGTTAAATTAACAGATTTATAACAATTGAAACAAAGTGTACGAAAAATTTAGTTTTCTCACCTCTAAAACACGTTTTCGCTGACTGCGCCCCAACCGCTGAATGCAATGCGAGTGAATGCACTGAAGTATGCCTAATTTACCTCTAAAGGGCCGTACACACGTAGGGTTTTTTCAGTCTTTCCACCAGCCTTTTTTCTCCGCTTTTCCACTAGACTTTTGATTCAAAAATCAATAGCATCCACACGTGGGTTGACTTTTTAATCTCGTGGATTTACATGTGCAATTAACTAGCTACTCATATCGGCGACATAAGCTCTCCACATTTTTTAAACTAGATACCTAACTAACCTAGGTTATAGGTAGTTAGTAACTATTAACTACCTTGGATAGTTAAAATTACTAATTACCTTGGTTAGATATTTACTAATTATATAGGTTAGTTACTTTTACCTAGAATTATTAATTACTAAAGAACTACCTACCTAGATTACTAAGATTAGTAGTTACTAATTAACTTGGTTTGGAAATTATTAAGTTTATTACAATAATTAGTTATAAACTAACCGAGATTATTTTCATTTAATTTGATTTAATGATTAACCTAACCCACTCAACAAATGTGATTTAGCTATTATATAAAGTTTAGGTAAAAGTATTAATACGTAGGTACCAAATATGTATTGCCGGTTGAGTATAATAAAAAAATAAAGGCATTGGCTTATTGGTAATATGTTGAAATGAATAAAATCTAGATAGTGATGTGTTATTTTACTAAAATATATTATAGGTACTAAAAAAAGTTTTAAGAAACATTACTATACTATCAATTTTACTGGCAATCTTTTATAAAAAGATGAAATTTCTTTACTTCAAAGGTAAAGAAATAAATGGAGCAAAGATTGGTTAAAAATGAACACCAATCCTGTTATTTTACAATATATTTTATGAGTTGACAGTAGCTATACGAAGATTTCCAAAATTGCACCTCTTGATTGGGGGAAAATAATAAACATGTAGGTTGTTGAAAAGTCTCGGACTTTTGGTGCAAAATTTAAGTCTCGTGGAAAAAGTGGGAGGAGCTTAGCAAAAAGTCCGGTGGAAAGACTGAAAAAACCCTACGTGTGTACGGCCCTTTAGTTACAAATTACCCTCAAATAAAAAAGTTATTCAGCATGTCCCATTGTTCCTAGTGTCCCATTGATGACCATCCTCCCCTACATACTACTAAACTAATTAATATAACAATTAGAATTCTCACATTCCTATACAATTTTTCCTTGACCCATTTTCTTCCCAATAATCTATGCAACTTTGATGAAAATTTCTGACATGTAAACTTATTGGAAATTATACACTAATAATCTAAATAAATTAATCTATCAGTTACAACTAGATTTCCGCAATTGAACTTTGGTGAAAATTATATCTCAACAAATATTTACAGTAAGTTAAGCGATATGTTATTTTCCGTCATATAGTACATTTAAAACGCGCCAAAGTTAATTTTCCACAATTACGTTAACGATTCTCCTAAATTGTTAGTATAAATATAGTAATTATTTTTTATACAAATAAAATTGACTGGATACCTATATTTCCTTTGATTATCTAATGGTTAGTGCTATTTGCTAACATATCTAGTAGCAGCTCAGACTCCCAGTGTGTAGAATATACCATGATTCAAAGTGTGGCAGGAAAGATGCCAGTTTAGTGAGAAAATTGATCCAGGTCGCCACATTTAAGATACTTTAAAAGAAAAATTTGACTTCCTAGTGGAGATTTTACCAGTCTGCAGAATATTGGAGATATTTAGGATATTCTCTCCCCAGTCTGCAAAGCATGCACAATCAGTTTCCAGATATTTATTTTTTGTGGCAATTTCTCTGAATTCTCTCCCAAATATTTTCAATTTTCTCTCCAAAAGGGCCAAAAATCTCTAAATACTCTCCAATAATTGCAGGTACCTAAACATAGGAATTAATTAGAAAATAGTCGCCAGATATTTCAGGAGACTAATTTCAACGCCTCATTTGTCGCCTGCCAGTCTCTGTCTGCAGAATATGGAACATTTTTCTAAGACTCTCTGCGCAACTTTTTGATTGAATTTTAGAAATTGGAGATCTCTGCGGTAGCGGGGAGATCTTGAATTAATTCCAATGTTACCAGTCTTCAGTCACCACTCTGTGACTCTGGAAAAAGTAGTCTTTTCTGATGGATTTAAATTGGATTAATTACTCTGTTGGAGTTTATCCCAAGTAATAAAATAAAGCATGTCCAAACTCGCCATTTTAATGGCGAGTTTGTGACAGTTGTTTTGAGCCCTTCAATTGCAAATGGCGAGTTTTATCTATTTTTCTCCTATGCTACAATGTTATTTTGGAGAGAATTTATGAAAATTTGAGCATTTTGAAGAGAAATTGTTGAATTTTGGAGAGAGCTGGAGAGACAAATGGCAAGTTTATGAGACATACTATTTTACTTGAAATCCAGAGTGGAATAATAACTCATTTCAGATTGACTAGTAACTCTGTTAGGAATTTAGAATGAACAAAAATTACTCATTTTAACCCTACAATATGCAGAAATCAGTAAATTATTTTATAAATTTCAACTCCGCAGTGATAACTAATGTACAGTATAATAAGTCATTTCAGCTTCACAATTGGGCTTGTTGTGATGATAAACATCACTGATGGGAATGCATGAAGTTAGGAGTATCTCTGTTAGAATTTATGTTTTCCAGTCTGGCTTGGAATTTATCAAACCTTATAATACAGTAATAAATTAATGGGAACTGTATAATCCCCAGCATTTAGCTTTTAAAATTCATCTGTTAGACTAAAGGTTTTTTCCAGAGTGGTGACTGCAGAATGTGTCTCTTCTCCCGCAGAGATTTTAATTTGAGATACAGTTACTCTCTAACTCTCAGTTGCAGATTCAGAATCTCCCGCAGCTAAATTAATGGTTATATAGGAATTAATTTTAAATCATCCCGCAGCTAAATTAATGGTAACATAGGAATTAATTCAAGATCTCCCGCAGAGATCTCAAATTTCTAAAATTCAATCAAAAACTTTAAACTCCCGCAGAGAGTCTTGGAAAAATGTTCCATATTCTGCAGACTACTGAGTAGTATGTTACCATTAATTTAGCTGCTGCTGATGGAGATCCATGTTTCAGAGGCTGGAAACTTGTGAGCCAAAATTTCTAAAAAAAATTAGGCCAAGCCAATTTGTTCATTTTTTGAAGATTTCAAGCTAAAATCAACATGGAAACATAGGAATCAATTTAAAATTAAAGCCAATTAGACATAGTAAAGAAATTTTCAATATACTGATAGCCTACATTAAGTGTTCAGGGAGATTGAAGGATATATAGATATTTTATTTATTTAATCATCTTCATGTATTCGAATGCTAAATCTGACAGTTTATTGTTGGGGCTGGGTAAATTGATTAAGTTGGTCCAGTATTTATTCTGGCTACAGGGTCAAGCCTAAAGAACTTATGTACCATATATAAGTGGAACCTTGACAAGGTTGGTAGGCTTGACCCTAAAATGGGTGGGTCAAGGTTCCCCCTGCCCTCCCAGTAGGTCCCACTTGAACTCTCTGCTGAGGTTTACATCAGTAGGGACTAGGGTGGGATCCGAAGAGAACGCCCGGCACTCTCCCCATATTGTATTGTCCTTTACGCCCTCCCAGTAGGTCCCACTCGAACTCCCTGCTGAGGTTTACTCCAGTGGGGACTAGGGTGGGTTCTGAAGAGAACGCCCGGCACTCTCCCCATATTGTACTGTCCTTTACGCCCTCCCAGTAGGTCCCACTCGAACTCCCTGCTGAGGTTTACTTCAGTGGGGACTAGGGTGGGTTCTGAAGAGAACGCCCGGCACTCTCCCCATATTGTACTGTCCTTTACGCCCTCCCAGTAGGTCCCACTCGAACTCCCTGCTGAGGTTTACTTCAGTGGGGACTAGGGTGGGTTCTGAAGGGAACGCCCGGCACTCTCCCCATATTGTACTGTCCTTTACGCCCTCCCAGTAGGTCCCACTCGAACTCCCTGCTGAGGTTTACTTCAGTGGGGACTAGGGTGGGTTCCGAAGAGAACTACCGGCAACTGGTCCCTGGTTAAATATTTTAGTTTAGATTAGATATTTATTTATCTACAGTATACAATTATTTTTAATTAGAATGTGGTTTTAAAACTTATGTAAGGTTCTTTACGTAGACAGTGAGTATTAATTTTAAGAGCTTGTTGAAAAAAAAAAAGCAAATCTTTGAAATATAGAATATGGAAGTAATCTGGAGAAAATTATAAACATAACACAGGTATATTGTAGATCCAGGGGTCAAAGTATATATGGATATATACTATATACTTCTTCAATTTCATTAAAAAAAAATAATATCTGAGATTTGACCATTTCAATTTAAGCCAATTAATTGGCTATAACTGACATACTCTTATACATGGCGGGAGATTTTGAATAATTCATATGTCACCATTAATTTAGCTGCAGGAGATCTTGAATCAATTAACCAGTTTGTATATGGCGCACTGAACTCCTTTGACTTTTTCAAAAATCTGAGAAATAGCTGCAACAACTTTTCATCAATTTGTCTAGTCTTCCAACATTTTTCCAGTTTCTCCTCCAAAAATAATGGTAATATAGGAATTAATAGCTAAATATCCTCTGACATTGCCAGACTGCAGGAACTGGTAAAGTGTTCTCCAAGAAATCCTCCATTTTGGCTTCTGTTCTCAGTAAAATACATGTAAATATACCAGTCTGTATTTGGTGCACAAAATCCCACTGACTTTTCTAAAAAGCTGAAAAAATCCACCATAAATTTCCAGTAATTTGACTGATCCACCAACATTTTCCCAATTTATCCACCGAAAATTAATGGTAACATAGGAGTAAATAGCAAAAAATCCACCGACTTTTGCCAGAATATTATATTCAAAGGGGGAAAAAATCCACCAACATGTTGGTGGAATTTACCATGAAATACAGACTGGTAAATATAGGAGGAAATTAAGGATTGTTCGCATAGAAAATGTTAAAAATGTCCCATATTGTGCAGACTGGCGACATTGCTGGAATTTTTTATTAGAGAAATTGAATATTTCCTGACATAATCATTGGAATTTACCACTAAATACAATCTGGTCAATTAATCCCTATGTTACCATTAATTTAGCTGAGAGAGATTCTGAATCTGCTGCTGAAAGTCAGAGAGTAACTGTCTCTCAAATTAAAATCTCTGCGGGACCGTATAAACTTCACAACTTTATGCCAGTCTGCAAATCATGCACAATCTGTCTCCAGATATTTAATTTTTGGGGCAATTTCTCTCCATAGATTTTCAAATTTCTCTCCAAAATTTCAAAATTCTCTCCACTAATTACATGTAAACATAGGAATAAATTAGAAAATTGTCATTGGATTATTCAGGAGACTAATTTCAAGGCCTTAGGGCTTAGGCCTCAATAGTTGTCAGAAAAACTTCACAACTTCATGCATCTTTTGCAGATTCTAGATTGGCTCTCTCAACTTCTCATCCATGTTTAAGAAGCTGGAATATTGTAAGCCAATTTTTGAGCCAAAATTTCACAAAAATCCTGAGCCAAGCCAATTTGGCTCATTTTTTGAAGATTAAAAGTTAAAATTAGCATGGGAAGATAGGAATCAATTCAAATTTAAAGACAAATAGACATATCTGAGTTTTGACCTTTTGAAATCTAAGCCAATTAATTGGCTTTTAACTGACATACTCTGTAACATGGAATTTCTCTGAACAATTTTGAATTTATTCCTAAATCCTTGGTAGATACTAACCAGATTGTATTTGGTGCCAGGTGGTAAATTCCAATGATATGTCTGGAGATATTCAATTTCTCTAATAAAAAAATTCCTGCTATGTCGGAGGATATTCAGCTATAATTTTTGGAGGAGTAACTGGAAAAATGTTGGAGGACTAGACAAATTGATGAAAACTGTTAGCAGCTAATTCTCAGATTTTTGAAAAAGTCAGAGGAGTTTAGTGCACCAAATACAAACTGGCGGCTACTAAGTACTAGGTAGGGTCAAGTAGGACCATTCTGTATTTTGTGGTAAATTCCACGACCAGTCTGCAAAAGATGCATGCCAAGTAAAATAGTATGGCTCATGAACTCTCCATTTGTCTCTCCTAAAATCGAAAAATTTCTCACCAAAATGATCAAATTATCATAAATGATAAATTCTCTCCAAAATAACATTGTAAATGTAGCCTAGGTGAAAATTAGATATTTCTCACCATTTGCAATTGAACATCTCAAAATAACTGTCACAAATTTGCCATTAAAATGGCAAGTTTGGACATGATTTATTTCCTGGGATCCAGTCTGCAGAATGTGTCTCTTCTCCGTAGAGACTTTATTTTTAGAGAGAACTTCTCTCCGACTCTCAGCAGCACATTCAGAATCTCCCGCAGCTAAATTAATGGTAACATAGGAATTAATTCAATCCTTATATGCTATATATACATTAATTATGCTACAAACTGTCCTCTCAACAACCGCACAGAGTGTTGAAAGGCGGCAGTTGGAAAAGTACTGCATGATTTGTAGGTTAATCCTGCGCCCAAGTCTAATTTATTCCTATGTTCTCTGCAAAAAATCCTGGGTCTCCGTCTCTGGAAACCTACTTTTTAGACTGGAAAAGGCCGTACGCATGCGTCATTTAAAGGAGGCACTGCGCTGTAGAATGGTAATTTTCATGAAGCATGCGTCTATTCCTGAGAGGAAAGGGAAGCCAGATTGTATTTGGTGGTAAATTCCTGCAATGTCTAAGGATATTTACCTATTAATTCCTATATTACCATTAAATTTGGAGGGGAAACTGGAAAAATTTTGGAGGACTAGACAAATTGATGAAAAATGTTGGATTTTTTAGCTATTTATTCCTATGTTACCATTAATTATCGGTGGTTAAATTGGGAAAATGTTGGTGAATCAGCCAAATTAATGAAATTTATGGTGGATTTTTCTGCTTATTGAAAAAGTCAGTGGGATTTTTAGAGGTTAACCATTCTAGGGTTAATAGGTACCATAGTAGGTACATCTGATGAAGCAGCATGTACAGCTACTCTATTAATATGTTATTTATTTAAATTATTTTACTCAATATTGTGTCAAATAACTTTTCTTTATATATTATATCGGTTATTTTTACTTTTTCCCAACTGTTTTTTGATATGAAAAATGTATGTAATTACCTACATATAAAAATTTTATTTTTCATGAAGTAGATTGCAATCGGTAGCAATCAAATAAGACTTTGCACAGAAGAGCACTTGCAACATTGAGAGAACATTATTTCTCCCGTGGTCTTCATATTTAAGTATGCCACTCAGCAATAAACTATAATGTTCAAACAAAATTGACAATCAGATGTGGACAGAATCTACATGCCTCTTTTTATTCAACTTAAGGCATGCGTCAATGGAAAATTGAATTGAACTGAAAGTTTGAAAGAAAGTAGTAGAAGCGCAAGTTGAAAAGAAAGTTGAACAGGTGTGGACATAGCTTAACCCTTTCGCGCCGATTTTTTTCTGAGTTCGTTATGAGTAATAATAATAATTTTTTTTATAATATTTATGTATTTGTATATTTTAATCTATTGATAAAGTGTTTATATCAAACTTGTGATGGGACAATATTTCTCACCAGTTGTGTACATCACAGACTATTGGGACAATATATCTCAATAGAATATGAATGTTATTAGTCGGACATATTAGCCAATTCGGCGCGAAAGGGTTAAGAACACTTTACCAGTATCTGCAGACTGGAGATTTTACACTTGAAAAGAAAACATCCTTATGTAAAGTAATGCTTCATGACTGTCACTAACTGATACATGTGTATCTCTTGAGACTATTTTTTAGTAATCTACTTGTTATTTACAGGTTTTTAACTTCTTCCAACTTATTTCACCCCACAAAAGTTGCCACTATACTGTTGACTTTGTCCATACTTTGAAACATAGAGAATATGGCCATATGCGACATTTTTAACATATTTTTTGAGTACAATCCCTAATTCCCTCCTATGTTTACATGTAAATTACTGAGAGCAGAAACTACAATAGAAAATTTGTCAGAGAATAATTTACCACCAGTCTGCAATACACAAAGTGTGGCAAATCTGTTTCGAAGATTTAATTTTGAGAAATTGAGGACAATTTGTCTCCAAAAAAATTTGAATCTGTCTCCAAAATGTCGGAAATGTCCAGAATTTGACGAAATGTCTCCAATAATTTCATGTTAACATAGAAATTGAAGAAGTTTGAGAATTGACTCTAAAATCTCACCAAGATATTAATTATATGTGGTTCGTAAAGTCGCCCTATTTAGCGCGTCCCTACGCATCAGAAATTACATCTTTTCACACTGCTATTAACTCATAAACTAATAGATTGATCCAAATTTAGATTAAGCCAACGTAAAGAGCAGCTTCTGAACCCTTAGAAACCATATTAATATAGGTGCAAATTGATAACATTGGTTGATAATTACTAATTAGATATTTTACGTGGTTTGTGAAGTTGCACGATTTATTGCATAAAGACGCTTTACTTCTAGATCTAGAGCATCCATCTATGCACTCAAATTTCTTAATGATTGTTTTTAGCACCAGTTGTGTTGATATTATCATACACTATCTACCCCCTTACCCCAACGTTTATACACAAGCAATTTGGTTTGGATAGCTAACTTTCGTATCTATGCTATCGCGATTTGTGGTAAAGTGAGTAAAGAAGCCCACCTCGACTCTAAAAAATCGGAATTTTTGTCGTTACAATTCTGATGATGCTGATTTCCCCAAAAAATCATGATTCTTTCGATTTCTGATTCCAATTAATCATCCCATCTCTAACCAATACTTTGATAATTTATATGAGATTAATAATTTTTTCTGATTCAGATACCTTGTAAATCCTGAATCATCAAAGTAATATCTTGATAAGGTTTAAGTATGAAAATTCTATCTCTATTAGTTTTTATGCTATATCAATTTGCGGAAAATGTGACGGATTACCTTGGTCGACACTGTAATTGATCCGTGGTACCAATAGATAATACTATTTTTATTTTATATATGAAGTTCTGAACTGTGGATTTTTATTTCTAATAGTAGGTAGTATCCATGTTATAGAGTGCGTCATTTCTGTCGAGGGCGGTTGCTTAGGTTTGTGATTATTATTATTATTCAGTTAAACAGTGTACCTAAATGAAACTCACACTATGTTATACCGACAACATTTGATAGTTTGAACCCACTTTAGGTAGATCTCTATTAATTGTACTGATTATTATAATTGAAACATATTTGAAAATTTCATAGCAAAAACCAAGTTTGTAATTGTTTAAATATATTAATGCAGTTGTATAGTACATTTCATGGTAACACTTAAAAGTTATAGGGAAAAAATGTATTTCTCTTTTTTTGAACCGGGCACTTCAGTTCATGAATATATCTTATTTATATCATATATGATACCTTAATGATATTGTAAATGAATAGAGATACCTACCTAATTTACAATAAAGTATTATTTCAAATGTGAGTTGACTGTAGATTTAATGAACTTAACTATATGCTATCATACAAAGGATCTGGTACTAATTTCCAGATATTCATAAAAAAATTTGATACCCTATCTTATACTGAAACTAATATTGCATCTCTAAATGTAACTTTTGGTATGAAAATAAATGTTTATTCATTGTTAATATACCAGATAAAAGAAAATTATATAAAGTGTTTGCTAAGAAATTCTCCATATTGCCTTCTGTTCTCAGCAAAATACATGTAAATATAAGAAGAAATTAAAGACTGTTCACAAAAAAGTTCCATTCTCTGTAAATTGATTAAGACTAAGAGTATTTCAAACACTCTAAAACAGCATAAAGAATGCAAATTATTTTTTCTATTAGTTATTGTTAATACAATTTTAGATGCATATTACAATTTTGAATTTTTTCAGATAACAACTGTGAACCTCCATTAAGATGGCCCTTCCTGAAGAGGATTTCCGAACCCCAAGACTAGGCCGGAAGAGCATAAGTCGGAGATGCAGTGTTGGAGGCATGAGTGCTGCAGGGAGCACATCCGTCCCCACTACTCCTTTCTTGGATGTTCCTGAGAATAATGATGATGCTGAAAGGCGCCAAAGGCAACTCTCTCGATTACAACAGCTGCAAAACTCCCATCAAGTGGGCAGTCCTAATCTTAACAGTTCTGATCGTAGAAAAAGTGTAGCAGCATTGGAGCCAAGGCTTACTGGCCAGCAACTAGCTCAACACTATGAGAAATGTATCCAATTGAGTGCTGAAAACAAGATAAGTGCCAAGAATGCTTTTAATTTGCAGTTAATTGATTATATGACTGAAATGCTCAGGAGTAAAGATTCAAACATGAATAATTTTCAAGTTGCCAGTTGCACTTTAGATGCTAGCACCAAAATTTATGCCTATCGAGTTGACAATATTCATACAGACACGATGCGTATGGCTGGTGGTTTGGGAAGAACTCAGCAAGATAAACAGCAAAAAGAGGGTGATGATCCTTCACAACCTGAAAATCCTATTAGACGAAAGAGAAATAAAAAAACTGCAACTATTGAAACAAATCCCAACAGCTTGACCCTCTCATCATTGGAATTGGATTTCATGGTTGATCCTCTATTTAAGAAGATAGCTTCCCAGTTTGATGAGGGACGAGCTGGGGGTGGCTTGTTTCTGAATTCCCTTTCTTTGAAAGATGATTTTTGTCAATTGCAGTTAGATTCACAAGCACTGATGAGCAGCTCAAGCAGCACTGAAATCAAAACAGAAGATGCATCTGTTTCTAAATTTAAACTGAATGATAATGCAATAATTTGTCCTTCATTTTCTACATTCCATTTTAACAACTGGAAGGTGGATGATGAAGATTCGTTTTTCCAAGATAATGAAGATAAGAAACATGTCGAGGAGGCTCATGCCTTTGATGTCAATGCCATACCTGAACCCTTGGATGATGTGATGGATGATCCTGGTGATTTTGGAGGTTGTGACGATATGGCCGAATTTGACAGCATGGCTGGTAATGACGGAGGAAATGATACAGCCTTGACTGTTGGTGTTGCTGGTCAGCATTATAAATCTGTTACGGTACCCAGCTTGGAAACTATTCACTTGAAGGAACATCTTGCTACAATTCCACTTGAATACTCTTACTTTGATTCAAAAGTTATATCTGCTTGGGCTGGTCCTTCACATTGGAAATTGAAATCTGCTGTTAGAAATAAATTATCCAATATACAACAAGGTAAGGAAGATAAGCCTTCAAGGAAAAAGGAACCACAGGAACTAATTTATACAAATCTTTCAGAAAAGAAATCTGATATTGAAGATCATTTCAAAATCACCAAAAAAATGACTAAGCTCACAAACCACACGATAAAACTATGGTCTGAGAATAACACAACTTTACCACTTGATCTCCATTTTGATCCAAGTGACTTTGCCAAGTTATATGGCAGACCTGATGTTGTTCTGAGGCGTCAAGTGACTGAGTTATCAAATAGAGATAATGACAGCAGCCTCCACGAATATGATGATGATGGATGCATGCACGATGATGGTGGGCAAAACAATGATAGTTATGATGCATCAGGTCATAATAATGATGTCTCCACAGCATTCAGCCAGACTATTTTTCCAACTCAGGATGCTGCTCAAGAATTCTTGGGTGATAATCTTGTGGTTGCCCCTAACAGAGTGGCTAAAGTCAATATTGGATATGCAAGAACTGCCAAACGGATGGACATGAAGAGACTGAAGACCACGCTTTGGACAATGCTGACTGATGTTACAGAAACAAATAAGGAGAATGATCAAAATGGTGCCAACAACAAGTCTAAAGTCCATGATGATGCACATGAAAAGATGGAGATGAATGAGAATGCTTCTATTCAATTCTCTTCAGTTTTCAAGTTCTTGCCTAGCCATTTGAGCAACAATATGGCTGAGAATCTCTCCTGTCCTCTAGCTTTCATAGCTCTGCTGCATCTTTGCAATGAAAGAAACTTGGCTCTTGAAGCAGTTGGTAAAATGGAAGATTTTATCATTCGACAGGGATAATATTACAAAGATTTGGAATATCTAGTTCCTTTAATGTCTATCTACTGTTGATTAATGAATTGAGAGTTTGAATTTTGTTTTTCTAAAATGTATTAAAATTAACTAGGAGTTAGTTTTTAGTCAATTTGTTTGTGTCTCATCTTTAGTATATAGTTTTTAAATGGTCTTACAAAATTAAAAAGGCTTTATTCATTTTTAACGTTCAGTTATGTTAAACTTAAAATATTTTTAAATAATGTGAATGCAAACTTTTTTAAAGTAGTTCTGTTCTGATGATGTGACACAAACTGATTGATCAAGACTTTTATATGATAGCTATTTCTTTTTGTACTTTTCTTTTTTGATAATGTCAACATTCGAGTGATTCCATTTTCTTATATGAATTAAATTTGTAAATTATATTGATGATTAATGGGTATTATTTTGGAATCAAGAGTAATTTACCTCTGCACTATTTCACATCAATGCAATTTTCTTACAATTTTTCTCATCCATAATACCAGTAACTGCATGAAACGTCTTTTCACTTATCATTGTACATCATTTTATTACGGATTGATAAGTTTTCTTTGTATTTAATGCGTTTTCTTTAGGTTATTCTCTTCTTTTATACATTTCCAATGTATCTTATATACCTATTGTTAGTAACTTATAAGATATTTGAATTGTAAATATTTTGGTTTTTCTTATATGATAATATTTTCAGTGTTTGATACTATTTTATATTTTTATATAGAAGAAGTAGCTCTAACTAATATTAACATTAGTAATTATTGTTTATAATGATTCTTAATTCCATTAGTTCATTGTGCAATAGTCGTACACTTTGTTGCTTCAGAGTTACCAGTCGGTTTCACATTTTGAAAAATATATAGCCATAAATTATTTAACTTTTATTCTTATTGGTGTCCATGATATCTGCAGGTATCATGTAGTGAATACCAAATATGATAAAGAGTTGAACAATAATTAATATATAGGTTTTTTGTTATCGAAAATGTGGAACCTTCTGAACTCTAATTTACTCTATTTTGGATAAATGAAAATGAGCTCTGAAAATTACTTGTTTTTACGGAAATAAATTTCTTCTTTCATTGAATTGCTGTACTAACGGATATTGTTTCATTTTAATATCTTAGAATAATAATTAGACTAGATTGAAATGAATTGTTTTATTATCCCACTTCAAATTTGTTTTTTTATTAGCTATTGTAATTATATGTGAAGCAAAGATAATTATAATAGACCTAAATTTCATTGCAATTCGACAGTACGAAATCATACATATATTTAGAATGATTTTATTATTAAATCGAGAATTCAATCTTTTAAATAAAAATTATTTGACCTAATATTAGAATACACAATTCCCAAATTTCACCAACAAGTCTCGGAATTTATCAACTTTAAAATTACTTTTCAAACTACGATGTGCTAAATTTCCTGAGTGTGAGGAGGCTGTTAGTTACCAAATATAAACTGGGGTCTCAGTCGGTTCCACATTTTCGATCATATTAAAATAATTGTTATTCTTATTTGAAATCATCCGATATAACTGGTGTGATGGAAATCTCTATTGCTAAGTGTATTCCTGTTCTCAGGAAATGAAACTGCAATTTTCGAGCTCATATTGTAGATTCAGAATATAGAATTAATTCATTTTAGGGTTGATAACTTGATCCAGGGTTGACGACATAGGGACACTAATTGTGAAAAAATACTGAATTTTTGATTTCATTCTCAGTAAAATTCCTAAAACCTAAACGGTGTTCTGTTTAGACACTATAGGATGATTAATAACCAAGGCTTATAGACAGTGTATATAAGCTTTGATAATAACTACTTTAAAGTTAAACTCTGTCCTCGTGGATACATCTGTTAGTTCCGTATACTTCCATATTTCCATCAGTAATTTTCCTACTAAAATTCTGAGGTCATAGCAGGTCAACAGGATGAGCAACTTAGTAAGGGGAAAATGGAGTTCGCATGAGAGGATGTTTGAAAAAATAGGTCGTTTGAAGAAGTGTTGAAGGAGAGGTTACAGAGAATCCGGTGAGGGCGGTTTTGATGCCGAGCCAAGGCCCTGGGCCCAGTCCCACCGGCATTCCAGTCTGTAATTGGTTATTTAGTTAACTTATTTATTTACTTTTTCAAAAAGCTGAAATAATCCACCAATAATTTGGCTGATCCACCTACATTTTCCCAATTTATCCACCGAAAATTAATGGTGACATAGGAATAAATAGCAAAAAATCCAGCGATTTTGCTGGAAGCCTGGAATATTATTTTCAAACCAGAGTGGAATAATAACTCATTTCAGATTAACTAGTAACTCTGTTAGGAATTTAGAATGAACAAAAATTACTCATTTTAACCCTGAAAAATGCAGAAATCAGTAAATTATTTTATAAATTTCAACTCCGCTGTGAAAACTAATGTAAAATAAGTCATTTTAGCTTCACAATTGGGCTTGTTGTGATGATGAACATCACTGATGGGAATGCATGAAGTTAGGAGTAACTCTGTTAGAATTTATGTTTTCCAGTCTGGTTTTCAAAGAGAGAAAAATTCCACCGACATGTCTGTGGAATTTAACATGAAATACAAACTGACCGGCATGGTATGCCAATTTATGAAGGAGGTTAGGTAACTAGGGTCATTCACATTCATTGGTCATACCAGTAAAGTGTGGGATTTTCGAGGGAAATAATATCTTTGCAAGATCTTGGACTTGAAGACTAGGGTCAAGTGTCAACTTGTCAAGCAGGTAACTACTAACTAACTGCTACCCAGACTGCAGGAACTGGTAAATTGTTCTGCAATAAATCCTCTATCTTACTCTTATCTTCTGTTCTCAGTAAAATACATTATAGCCTACATGTAAATATAGGAGGAAATTGAGCATTGTTCGCACAGAAAATCTGAAAATATCCCATATTCTAATTCTGCAGACTGGACTGTGTCAGTAGCGTCACTGCTGCCTCTAACAACAGAAACATCATAGTTTCAAAACACTTGTTAAAACCTTAAATTAACAAATTATAGCATGTACCTACTGCGCTTCTTTTGGTAGGTTAGGTACCTATCCAGACTGCAGAATGTTTCTCTTCTCCCGCAGAGATTTTATTTTGAGAGAGAGTTACTCTCTGACTCTCAGACAACAGCAGATTCAGAATCTGCCGCAGCTAAATTAATGGTAACATATGATTTAATTCAAAATCTACTGCATCTAAATTAATGGTAACATAGGAATTAACCAAGTAATGAAGCATGTCCAAACTCGCCATTTTAATGGCGAGTTTGTGACAGTTATTTTGAGCCCTTCAATTGCAAATGGCGAGTTTTATCTATTTTTCTCCTATGTTACAATGTTATTTTGGAGAGAATTTATGAAAATTTGATCATTTTGGAGAGAATTTGTTAAATTTTGGAGAGAGCTGGAGAGACAAATGGTGAGTTTATGAGACATACAATTTTACTTGAGGAATTAATTCATGATCTCCTACAGAAATCTACATTTTCTAAAATTTAATCAAAAACTCCCACAGAGAGTCTAGAAAAAATGTTCCATATTCTGCAGAGTACCTATGCAACATTTTAATGTATTTTTTATTCAGGATGTTTTTGAGACTCTCTTAAGACTTGATTCTTGAGATGGGAGTCCTGGGAGGGCCACAATTAAAAATTAAAGGGTCCCAATTTACTCAGTCTGCAGAAACTGGTAGTGGTAAAGAGTTTGTAGCCAGTCTGCAGAATATGGAACATTTTTCCAAGACTCTCTGCGGGAGTTTTTGATTGAATTTTAGAAATTGGAGATCTCTGCGGGAGATCTTGAATTAATTCCTATGTTACCATTAATTTAGCTGCGGGAGATTCTGAATCTGCTGCCGAGAGTCAGAGAATAACTGTCGCTCAAATTATAATCTCTGCGGGAGAAGCGACACATTCTGCAGACTGGGTTTGTAGAGATATCTTTTTCTGTTTGTAGCAAAATTAATGAAAATATAGGAATTAATTCAGAACTGTTTGTTGCAAAATTAATATAAATATAGGAATTAATTTATTAATTAATTTAAAAGAGAAAAAAAAATAGATTTAATTAGGTAAGTCATTCTTGGTGATTATTCCTTTCAGATGATCTCCATCTAGTCTTAAACACACATCAAGATTGGCTATGACATCTACAGAATCATTCCCCGCAGAAATTGATTTACGGATTAGGTGATGTTGAATGGCCCTCCTCTATCGCCTGATATTTCACCCCCTGACTTCTTTTTATGGGGATATTTAAAAAATAATGTGTATCTAAACAAGCCAAGAACATTACACGATCTTAAACAGAACATAACTAAAGCAATCGAAGCAATCACACCTTAAACATTAACCGAGGTGATGCAGAACATAGTCACGAGAGCAGATAAATGTTAAGACTATATAGAGATCATCGGAAAGGAATAATCTTCTAGAAAGACTAATCTAATTAAATCCATTTTTTCTTCCGTTTTCAATGGAGCATTTTTTTTTCCTATGACTTAAACTTTTGGAGTTATAAGTTTCTTTCAAGTCCTGTAATGCTGAAACACCCTGTATATCATTTATCATTAACTTATTTTTTTACCATATTTTTCTGTCTGGAAACCAGTGTTGATTGTATGATAGTTTAAGATGCATTACCTGCTTACCCTCTTATTGAGTGCATATTTACTTTGCTCTGTATCATCACAAGTGAATGATGCTGATGCAAAGAACATCAGACAGTTGGAGAGGCCCTTCAGAATGGCAAAGATCAACCTCATTTGGGAAAAAGCTCTGCGGGTAAGATATCATTCATTGCCTTTCTTTGACTTTGTATAAGATTACTTGAGTAGAGATGTTACTGAACTCTTCATATTTTCAATCATGTAAGAGAATGTATGTAATGATTATTATTCAAAATGTAATTTTAATTGTTGTTATGGTATCAATTGATATCATTGATACCAATTAAAATATTTAAATCATAATCTTTTTATTTTATTTTCATACATAAATTCACAATCAAAAATGTATGAAATGATACTCTGATCTTACCCTGCTCAATATAACTGTCAATTTGTTATTTATTTCTTCAACAATTAAATTACTTTAATGTTTTCAACAGAGTGGTTTGGTTTAAACCAATTTAAACCAAGCTAAAGAAAACATGGTTAATTTGGTTTTTATGGTTAGTTTTTTTTTATCCTTTTCAGCTCTAAAATCATTTTTAATTTATCATTAATCATCAATATTATGTTTATATCATTTGAAATAGTTTTGTTAAATCATTTCAATAAATAATTATATCATGTAGCTAGCTATTTTAAAATATAATTAGTTAATTTAGTAGTGTATTTTTTTAATGGAAGACATTAAAAGTTAAAACCAAAGGAAAATAGAAATATGGACAGGGTTTTCTCCTCACCATATTGTGTTATTATAATTTAATAATAAAATATGGTCTTGAGTCACACTGTGATATTCATTAGCTAATATGTTATATTTCAGTTTGAAAATTTGAACATCTACATTTTGAAATGTAAACCAATTTGAGCAAATATAAGAATTAAAGAAATATTTGAACCTAGCTACCTTTGTTAATAAAAATTTGAGTTTTAAAGTTTTTTATGAGCTTATTAAAATAGACTATCAGCTGAGTATTATTCATGAATTGGTAATAAAATGTTACATAGCATCTGCATTAATTAATTTTTTCATAATCTATCTTAAATAATTTTTTATTCCTAATTTATCAAAATATGGATGATGTTTTGTATTATTAACCATGTATAGTGATCAGTTATGAACTAATCAGTATATTTATGCACTTTTATTAAATAATTCACTATAAAAAACAAATAAACCATGGTTTATTTGTTTTTTTTTCAAAAAAAAGATTTGTTTTTGTTTTTTTCAAAAAACACAATATTCAATAAAATAATTATGTATAACCATAGAACCTTTATGGGTATGTTTGTAACTGTTTGACAGCAATACTCAATATTTTCATAGACAGTTCTGAGTTGTCTTAGTCTTGGTATTTTTGTTATTTTCTTTTCCAATTTATCCTAAGTGACTCATATCTTATTTTCATCTCAAATCTACAGAATGAATTGACCAACACCAAGTTAGAAGTGTTATTGTCTGAGCTGAAAGTTCAAGATAAGCAGGAAATGACACTCAAAAAATTGAAGTCTGAAGGTGGTGATAAAGAAGGCCTCATGGAAGATCAGCTAAGGAAGTCTCTCTCGGGTGAATAAAATGTTTCCCTTCCTTCCTCAATGAGGAAACTCAATGATTGTCACATTATGTATAGGAAGTCTAGTTAAGTCCTAGTTAAGTGCAGTGATACACTCAACTACGCATTTTGTTACGACACCTGAGTGCAACAATGCTCTTAGCTAGGACTTTACTGAATACCTTCCCAAAATATCATTTACCTGTTTAACATTTTGATAGCTAACTAATTCAATTTATTTACATATCAAACATACTAAAATTGATAGTTGCTGTTTGATAGTTCGGATTCAATATCAATTAGCTATCCAATTTAGATGTACAACAATTTACAGGCATTATGGAGCGTTTTGGACTAGGTAACGCATCAGATGGAGGGGGTCACAAGGAGCCTATGCAGGCACTTTTCAAAGACAAGAAACTAAACAAATTGTGGCAGAAAGCTGAAATAAGTGGCTTCACTCGTAAGTTAATTTCTATTAGCTCGACTAAAATAATAACACTGGGCAACAGACAAAAAAATCGCCAGGGGTTTCTCAACTGATTTAGATTAATTTTGGTGTTCTGAGTCTGAATATTGCATTCATTTTGCTCTATCAGGTCATAGGCATACTTAGCTATATATATGCTAATAATAATGATATATCCTCACTATGCTATTGCCAGAAGAGCTTTTGGTAATGCGCCTCACAAACAATTACTAAATGACCATGTGGACAAATTTGGGAAAATTTATAATTTTATCTTTCAAACTGGCCTGCTACATCAGTTGTAATAGAATCAGAATGTATTGTATTTGTAATGTAAATTTTTGAATCTTGATAACAAGATAATCTAGCAGACTCTATACAATATAACCTAACTACTGAATCGCCATTAGGAGTGGCTGTGGTTGTAAAACTTCAATCTAATAATAATAATAGCCCCCAGGGGCTCTATCCTGATGTTGTCTGTGGTGAATGGAAGAGAAGGGGGGTGGCGTCCCTTGGGCCCTGAACTGTTGTAATTTGGATTGTGGATTGTCTTTTTTCATTTTTACCATGTAAATCACTTTTTAACGCTACTTGCAGTTTTAGAGGATAGCGTTAAGGTTATGCTCTTCAACTACAAGGTCTTAGAATTTTGTGTTAGGTAGGCTCGTAGGCTTCATTTACTATCACCTCTTCATTTTCCTCTTCCATCCGTGAGTGCAGCCACCGGTGCTTGTGTCCTGTTTCGTCCCATTCCTTGGTAAGTGACTACATTCACGGAGTAGCTTTTCTGCATCCATGAGCATTGTCACAGACGGTGGTAAGTGACTTTGTTCATGGAGCCACTTTCCTCTCTGACTGCTTCTTCCAGTCCCTTGTATTTAATTTCCTATTGACATCAGCGATACGGCCTTTGGTTCCGAAGCAGACGTTAAACCCCTACTTAATTAATTAATAATATATATACGCTAATATCGTGATTTGAGTTCAATCATAGTATTATTTTTCTTGAAGAATATATCGAATTACATCATTTACTTATTTCTCTAAGTAGCTGCATGCGTGTATTTGTTGAAATGCACGCATTTGTTTTGATTGTATTTTTTTTTCTGTTTTTTTTAGCGCAAAATTGATTCTTTTTTCAATTTCTGTAGCAAAAAATCCTGTCCTGATTGAACAAAACCAAAGTCATTTTTGAACTCAGAGTATCAAAATTAGTCTAATTCAGCTGGAAAACCCTGTACGATTTAAAAAAATATATATATTTTTGTGCCTGTGGTAGAATTTATTTGAACATGAATTACATTATATATTTTCAATCACCGAACTTTAATTTAATCATTCAACCTTTTGATATTCTCCTGTTATATTACTGGACGGTTTCATTTCTTCAATCATATAAGAAAATGGTTAAATAATAATTAGTTAGCTAACTGTTTACTCTAATTGTTATGCATGATGAATGTCAATTAAAATAAAACCTAAATAATAATTATTATATACTCTTTTCTCATATAATTGAAGATGTGAACTGTCCAATAATTTTGAATTCAATCTATTATAACAGTGGCTAGAATAGTAACCATGTCAGGCTTTTCAGATGTTAGTGATGATGTTCCTTGCAATGTTTTAAGCAGATTCAAGTAGCTTTATATTAACAAATTTCTATCATTACAGAGGAAGAACTAAAGACTTTAAAGGAGGAGTTTGATCATCACCAGGAGAAGATAGATCAGTTCTATGAACTTCTAAATGATGCAAATAAAATAGCATCAAGTAAGTCTATATCCTTCTTGTTGGGATCATTTCATTGAATCTTATTTTTATTTCATTTTTTTTTAAGAACAGAGATGCTTCTATATGTTATTGTTGGAATTTTGATTATAATATTCATTAATTCAGAGAAAAATGCAATATCTCATATGCTTAAATACTGATATTAATATGGAATCAGATTATGAAGAAATAAAATAAATCTATAGTAAATTGATAATTTAGAATAATTTTAATGAAACTTCATATCATTTCCTTGATTCAGTTGCTAATATTCCACATGATTTCAGATGACATCTTAACTAATGATGATAAGTTCAATAACTTTGGTGGTTTGGAAGAAAATGAATTGCACCCTGAGATGAAGTCAATAAATGCTATAAGGTGAGTTCTTTAGTTTATCTCAGATGCTAACAGCTAGTTAATCACTGTATTTAGTCCTCAAATGAATCTATTATGAATTATTCTTTGCATTGACTGGTTCAACCAATTCGCAAACCAATAGCTATTAATTATGTTTCTTTAATCAGAATTTGACTTTTTTTCTAAGTGGCTAATGTGACATTGCTTCCATATCCCCATGCCTCTGTTAGAGAAAAGCACAGAACATTGAAGCAAGGGCTTGACCAGCTGCATCGCAAGGCAACCTCTGGCCCTAACAGCAAAGAGTTCATAGAGCCTAAAGTAGCAGGTTTGTGGAGACTGGCTACTAACTCTGACTTCACCCCTGAGGAGTTGGAGAGTTTGCACGTGAGTTAACATCAGATGTAGCTACTGCTTGCCCTGATCAGTAAATCATATCAATTCAGACTCATGTGTAGCTATCTTCAATTTGTTAGTCTATTATATCTCGGATACTGATTTATTAATGAGAAAATAAGACTAATCGTATATTTACTCCTAATTTATCAAAATGTGAGATCCTAGACTCTACATAGAATCTCTGCTTTAATGAATGTCATGTTAGTTCCGAGTTATGGGACAATTCCACATTTTTAATCATATAAGAAAAAGATATTTAATGATTATTTTATATAATATGTATAAATTGCATTAGTAGGTCAGAATGTTTTGATGATCATCACATGCAAATCACTGTGTGTTTATTTTCCCATTGTTTCTAACTCTATTCCCACTCCTCTCAGACCGAACTGAAGCACTACGAGTCACGTCTGTTGAAAGTGCGTCACTTGACAGCAGAGATGTTGCAGTTAGCTAAGAATGGGGGCAATGACAGTGACCATCCTGACCCTGAAGTCAGACTGGCGCAAAAACTAGAGGAGGTGAGTTGTTATTTCAATATTTGCTAGGAAGAACATTCGACACAAAGGACTTGGCATTCATTTAATAATGGATTCATGTACATTTTTTATAAATGAAAATCATGATGGTGAGTGTTAGTTCTACAAAAATAATACATGATATTAATCTACTCAATAGCTAGTAAAAGTAAGGGAAGATACAAAATATTGGTCGGTTTGACGTCTTCGGTCATATAAGAAAAAACTGTATTTAATTCTTATATAGTTTTTTAACCGACCCATATTTGTAACTTACCCTATATTTTCATAGTAATTTATGTACCTCCTGTAAAAGTGTATTGTTCTTCAGGTTAGTGACAGTGAGGGCGAGAGGCTCCTGAAGGAGAGGATAGTGAAACAACGCCGCACAGTGGATAAGCTGCATGACCATCTAGAGAACAGAATACTGCAGAGACACTCCGAGCTGTAGACACACTATTTCTGCTCTATTTATTATGAGGTCTGGATAATGTGGTGTTGATGGTGGCTATACTCACAGGTTGTCTTTAATTAGAGACAAATTAAAGCTAATTAGGTTGTCAACTCGCAAACTAATCCTATCCGTTCATTTTCGGTTATTTTAAGTTTATATTCTTAGGATACTTCTGAGTTAACGTACGGTTTCACATTTTCGATCATAAATTATTTAACACTTTATTTTTATTCATTATATACTTTAAATTGCCTTGCGGAAAATTATATCACGGAAAGCTTCACCAGGTAACACCACGGATAATGGTTGAATTTTCCTGGTTGTACTTTCTGTAGGGTAATTTACCAGCCACATATACTTTTTTCTTATAAGTTCGAAAATATGAAACAGTCAGTTACTCTAACGAACCCTACTGTTCAGTTATAAGTTTGCATATTTTATAGAATCTCATCCACTGAGCTCAAATATTTCGTATTTTATTGTTTGCTCTTTTATTTTATCTTTTTATTAAGATATTCATAATAGCCTATATAGTATATATTGAGTAGGTAATAGTGTAACTGGGCATTCACTACTAATTAGCTACGCATATTTAAGTGTTACAGTTTTATATCCCTCTTGTTCTACATATTAGCTATTTAATAACTGAATATCTTGTGTATATTTATGTATTTGTCGCAAATAACTGTGTGCCTTTACCAAATGATTCCTTCAATTCATTTGCTGAAGTTCTAAGACTCTCCATTAATAATAATCTAAATAATTAAAACTGTCCATTGTGCCAATTTTTCCTTCCATTTTATAATACTCTTTCACGTTCTTTATTCTAAATATTACTTGTTTATTTTATGATAAAAAAAAATGCTTTTTTACTCTCATTACAATTTGATTTAATTCCTATTTTTGATTGAGTTCATAAGAGTTTAGTTGGAGTGAAATATTTCTTTTCTTGACTCCTAACACACTTTTGATGTCATTACTCCATATGCATCTGTTGGAATTCTATTTCAAAATATTATTATATTAAAGTTTATAATTGTTCATATTTGTAGACATATTTATATTAGTATTATAATAAATCTATGGGCATCTAAAGTTAGTCAACCCTTTCAATGAACTAAATAGCTTTTAAGGTTAAATAAACAATGTGCTTCCTTCCATAAATTTAACATACTTTTTTTTTCATTATTTGTAATTTGAAGGAAATAAATAAAATTTTCTACATTTTACAGAGGTGTTTGAATATCATTCAGGATATTATAAGTCTTACCTATCATGAACTGTTGTAATTAGTACTGCCTTTATCATATTTGCTGTATTTATTAAATCTTACCCATCATATCGCCTCTATTGCTTATAAGTTAAGAGTTATTGCAGCGTTCCCAATTTTCGATAACAAAAGAGTGTAATGAATATTTACTTTTGTTTTAATTAGTATGCATGATTCCTACTGGATCATTGATACCAATTAAAATAAAAATTGAATGATGAATTGATGATATTTATACACTTTTTCTTATATCGGAAATGAGGAATCGTCTGATAACTGGTAACTTACCCTAGCATCTGTCACTTGTAAATGAAAACCATCAACTTGTAGGAGATGAATTTTATATTACTTTTTCTTTATCGGCTATTTAAATTTAATCAAAATTTCCGATAACAGGGCTTCAGTATTCTGAGTTGTGCATTTTGTCTTATCCCCAAATGTTCATGAACCCTTTGTTCCAATGGCGTTTTTCAGTAAATGTAGCTCACTAGTATTTTCTAATCGTCTTTATTTCTTTGCTTATTTTGGCAGTTACAATCAAAAAGCTAGATTCTATAATTTTATTTCTAACTTACATTATAATACATATTTAGAATGTATTTGATACAATTATTCAATATTTGTTCTCTTCTCAAAGAAATGTCCCATTCGATTCCATAGTAATATATGCAAAAAAATGATTCGGTTGTGAAAGGATTAAGAAATTTGATACATACCTACCTATCAGCTAAGGACAATTTTTTCGCACATTTGAACTTTCTTATTTTATTCCATATATTGTAATGATGGTTTATTCGATTAAATTATTTAGATTTCCAAAAGTTCAACCAGCTGACCTCTTGACACTACATTAAATAAACTTTTTAAGATGTTCGATATTATTGAGAAAAAAGGATATCTTTAACTGTTAAACTAATATAAGAAAAAATAAAGATACAATAAATGAAAAACAAGAACTTATAAAGAAATGAAAATTCAAAATGTGCCATATTAAAAAATGCTATCATGGTGTGCTGCTCAAAAATAATGGCAATGCCAAATAACCAGCAAGTAAAATATAAAATTATCATGTGACACTTTAGATAATATATAAATACAATACCTTAAATGAATTATATTTATATGTCATAATTTATTAAAAATTAAATA
This sequence comes from Caprella mutica, assembly GCA_947561585.1. Taxonomy (NCBI): domain Eukaryota; kingdom Metazoa; phylum Arthropoda; class Malacostraca; order Amphipoda; family Caprellidae; genus Caprella; species Caprella mutica. Next base: position 87,834 of record CANNZV010000963.1, read on the forward strand.
ATACGAATCACTATGAATTATATATCAAAATACCAATATACTGTTATTCGCTATTAATATCGATTTAAATATGCACTTTCGGCTTCGATTTACGGAATGCTGCCGGCTGCGCAGAGCCTTCACACTTTAGCTGCGCTCTGCCATTGCTGTCTGTGACCATTGTGACCGGCTCTTGATACGTGTTGGTGAGTGTCTTCTGTTATTGTGTTTAGATAATTTTACTATTATATCTCTATATAAATATTAAATTTGGTGGTAATTTTTGTCCGTGGTTGCTTTTATTTTTGATTAAAGGCCTTTTAGGTGTTGTTAGTTAGGAAAATCTTTGGAAGGAATTTGTGCCAAAGATTGATCGCCATTAATGATTTTTAGCTTATGTTTGGTTACGAATGTTTCTAATTCTTATAAGTACTAGTGATTTAATAATTATTAAACTAAATTAATATGGCCTTTCATACCTAACCGACTTTCATAATTTCATTTCTAATGTAAAGCCAATTGTGTTCCTATTGCCTAGCTTCCTATGCAGCTTATGCTCGGTACCTAGTCCGTTAGAAACCTTATTGTTACTGTTAAACTCTTGTCAATATTTGTATCAAGGATACTAATTAAAATAAATTTATATGAACAAAAATTTTGGAACCGGCAAGTTACTCTGAACATAGGTATAGTTAGGTAGCCTAGGTAGTTTATCTGAATTTGAATTGCCAGTGGACAATAATTAGGAAGGTTTCACTAGCCTCTAGGTTATATGTTGAATCATGGTATCTTTCTATTTTCGCCCAATTGTAGTCAGTGTATTTTCTATATTTATTTTTCAAAATTTAAGTAAAAATAAACTTCAATCTCACTTGAACTTGTTATGAATAACTACCATCTTTTTCTGTCTGTCTAACTTAAGCTAAAGTCTAATGACCAACCCTGTCATTGTTAAATAATTAAATCTCAAATTTATTTCCTGTTGGTGAGAATTGAGGAAGTCAGGCTTGTCTGATCATTCTGATGGACTCTGGACCCTTATTTCAGTTTCAGAGACTGGAACTGAAAGCCAAATTTCCCATATTCTGAGCCATGCCAATTTGGTCATTTTAAAGGTTTTTAAAGCTAAAATTAACATGGACAATTAGGAATTTTTCTCAATTTTAGACCAATTACATATAGTTAGTTTTGACCATTTCACCATTTGAAATGTAAACAGTAAGCCAAATAATTGACTTCAACTGGCACTCTTTCAGTCAAGTCTGTAATATGGTGTCTGTCTAATTGACTGTTGAATAGATCAGTTTTGTCCTTATAATTAATCAAAAAAAATATTCATTATTAATGATAATTTCCTATTTGTTAGATGATATCACAAAATACAAACTGGGTTATATTTAATTAACAAAGAGTTAAATTTAGAAGGACATAGTGGTACCTAGGTATTGTAATTTTTGTTTGGAGTGTAACTACATAACTTATTAGAAAAGTATACTGTGTTTCTTCAGTGGTCATAGATATGATTCATGAAAATCTGATGTCAAGCTGTGATGCCTTGTATTAGAGAAATTGTGGACATTTTTGTGATTTTAGATTACTGAATGGATGCTTAATTGCAGCTAAAACTAATTCTAAATTAAAGTTGTTAACATAGTAATTGGAATATAATCTACTAAAACTAGCATATAGTCATTGCTAAGAGCTCCAAATTTTTGATTTCCTTTTAGATTTTTATTTATGAAAAGAAAATTTAACTTCCTGAGTAGTTTTATAGTTCCCCATTTCAACTTTTTTCTTTTTCAGATTACCAAGCTCCAAACAACTCCATCAAAATGAACGCTGCACGCATCGCTCTCCCTCTTGCCTCCAGAGTAAGTATGATTGATATTTTGTGTATCTTCCACAAATACTAAATCTAATATTCCTATTTCAAAAGAACTTTTTCTTTGGAATAAGGATTATGCAGTCAGTATGCTGAAAGAGTTGATTGATAAACTCTAAATTTACCTAGTTTTTTTTCAATTGCTGTATATAGGAAGATGATAAAAATCTGAACATCAGAATCATTTTCTATTGGGAATAATGGAATTTTTTGAACGCTCTCGCTTGTAGTTTTTTTCATCAACCGAATGCTTATTCTTAGGTTGACTAGTTTTTGTCAGATCCTCACATCAGTTTTTTTTTTCAGATTGCCAGCCAGGCTGCAATCAGACCTGCTTGTGCTGCACCCATGGCAGTCAGAAGTTTCCAGACCTCTGCCTCATGCAAGGATATTGACTCCGCTGCCAAGTTCATTGGAGCTGGAGCTGCTACAGTTGGTGCTGCTGGATCTGGAGCCGGTATTGGATCCGTGTTCGGTTCTCTGATCATCGGTTATGCCAGAAATCCCTCCCTCAAACAGCAACTTTTCTCCTATGCCATTCTGGGATTCGCTCTGTCAGAGGCCATGGGTCTTTTCTGTCTTATGATGGCTTTCCTCCTCCTCTTCGCCTTCTAAGTTATCTATTCTAATGTTATATTTTATATTAGAGTTCTCTCCTTACATCCCATAGATTTTTTATTTAAAACATGAAACCACATTCGGACTGGTTGTCCTCCTCTTTATTGCATCTCTTACCATGTGGCTAGGCTGAGACTTGAGAAACTTGTATTGCAGCTGGTGGAAAATGCTATTTAGGTGGGGATTCATTTTTATGTAAATATGAAATTACATTGAGAGTTATAGTTTATGTTGCTGCAGAATTATGTCAATGTTAACACCAACTACCATCAAATTCAATGTATAGTTGAATATAATTTATAATAACTTATCGTTTTATTCACATTCTCACGGTTTGGAATATTTTACCAAAATGGTATAAGGTGATAGCTTGGGAAACACTAATTAAGAGTAGAAAGTCCTAATATAATTAAAGGCTTTGAAGGTAGTGTGAATCTAATAGTAGTTGCTGTTAATCTGTGGGATCAACTAGAACTAGTTTGAAAGACCTTTCTTTAGTGATGGGACTATACCAAAAAATTTAACGATTCTGATAAGATTCCGATTCTATCCAAATTAACAGATTCCCGATACCTGAATACTTGTTTATTGGGCTAGATATTTAGCTACCTAATGATACCTTATACGAAGTACCATATTAAATCTTCAATTTATTGATAATTTCATAAGTTAACTTTTACTTGGTTGTGTTTCTATGTAGGTTGAAACTCTTATGATAAAAACAAGTTTTATTGAAACTCTCTTAGGGGACAGTTCCTGGTTTTTGAAAATATTTTTATTAATGAATCTACGGTTCTGAAATTTAGTACCCTAATATAAAATTGAATTCTCTATCGTTTTTGTTCAGAGGCATTATTTTCGATTGGACCCACAGAATACGAGGCATTCGAACAGTTTCCAAAAAGCCTAATGCTTCTACAATTTGGAAGCTACGGCATTGTTTTTTTGCATTCGATTCTCCACGGAATTCTTTAGAACTTTCAATCAAGGTTTTTCGAATTGGTTTTTAAAATATTAATTTTTTCGTGAATTTAATTTTTCGAAAATAAAAAAACAGGATTAACAGTAGTAGAGAATTAAATGCGAAAAGCCCAATGCCGTAGCTTCAAAATTGTAAAAGCCTTAGGCTTTTGAATACCAAAAATTGTCATTATTCAGAAGTGTCAGAAAAAAATTCAAGTTGCTGTGTATCATAGCTACGCTTTTACATGCAGCATCTCTCCCATATAAGATATGGAGGACAACTGAAGCGGATTGTAGCCAATAGGTTTTGTGTCTGGTCTCAGTAGCACGAACTATACCTGATATGGCGAGATAATTAATTATTACTAGGGCTGTGACATAACTTATTTCGCATATGCTCGTAAGAATTTGCTTATACTTTTTTGAAGCATATGCATTTTGTAAGGGCTTTAACCAAAATCATTTGGGCATATGCTTTTTGTTAGGGTTTCAATGTTTCAAGCATATGCTTTGTCAAAGAGCTTATCAAATTACTTATAGACATTCTTATTCTTCATGGAGCCGGTTCTACAGAGACAACTTGTGATATGTTCAGCTAGTATTTGGCTGGCTTATAGGATTCAGTTCTTAAGTTATATTTGGCTGGTTAACATTTGCGCAGCTCCTGTGTTGTTGGCGTGAAGTGCTTCTCTTCTCGAGGGATTGGTGAAAGCTCGCTGAATAGTTTGTTTACATCTATATACTAATTATCTGTGCTATTTTTTTTCTTAATTGTGCTATAATATGTGGTTCTGTTTGCTCTTTTGGTTAATAGATGTTAACTACGCTTGAGCGTAGTTAATTTTTTGATCAATGTACACTTGCTAGTTAGGGTTTTGCTAATTAGTGCATACCTGGTACTACAAATTAGTATGAAATGAAACCTCTAGTTTACTTTTTTAAAGTTTTGGAATTTTGATAACCAAATGCTAATAGTTTCCATATTGTGGTTTCCTATGACTTCTTAGTAGTCCAAAATACTTATCATATACTAATAGGTAAAGTTGTTAATTAAATACTTAACTCAAAAACGAAATTTGATATATTAATGAAGAAGTTTAATTTCAATAATCACTTAGTCTAGTATTTTGTTTCAAATTAGTTTAAAAATTTTTAAGTGCTCCGCTTTTTGATTAAATTTATTTAGATTCTTAGCCTTTATAGGGTCACACAGGTAAATTGCGGTCCTTAATTTCCAGTTGCAGCCATCGCAAGAATTTTTCTGAAGCTTGCTGAACCTAATTCATATTGAAATGTTGCACATAAAATGAAGTTCAATGCTTGCTTTTTTTTCTAGTTTATTGTGTATTAACTTTGTAGCTACTATCGATAACCACAGGCCATATTATACTAAAGTGGAATTTCGATAACCACAGGCCATATTATACTAAAGTGGAATTTCGATAACCACAGGCCATATTATACTAAAGTGGAATTTCGATAACCACAGGCCATTTTGTACTAAAGTGGAATTTCGATAACCACAGGCCATATTATACTAAAGTGGAATTTCGATAACCACAGGCCATTTTGTACTAAAGTGGAATTTCGATAACCACAGGCCATATTATACTAAAGTGGAATTTCGATAACCACAGGCCATTTTGTACTAAAGTGGAATTTCGATAACCACAGGCCATTTTGTACTAAAGTGGAATTTCGATAACCACAGGCCATATTGTACTAAAGTGGAATTTCGATAACCACAGGCCATTTTGTACTAAAGTGGAATTTCGATAACCACAGGCCATATTATACTAAAGTGGAATTTCGATAACCACAGGCCATATTATACTAAAGTGGAATTTCGATAACCACAGGCCATTTTGTACTAAAGTGGAATTTCGATAACCACAGGCCATTTTGTACTAAAGTGGAATTTCGATAACCACAGGCCATTTTGTACTAAAGTGGAATTTCGATAACCACAGGCCATATTATACTAAAGTGGAATTTCGATAACCACAGGCCATTTTGTACTAAAGTGGAATTTCGATAACCACAGGCCATATTATACTAAAGTGGAATTTCGATAACCACAGGCCATTTTGTACTAAAGTGGAATTTCGATAACCACAGGCCATTTTGTACTAAAGTGGAATTTCGATAACCACAGGCCATTTTGTACTAAAGTGGAATTTCGATAACCACAGGCCATTTTGTACTAAAGTGGAATTTCGATAATCACAGGCCATATTTGAGTAACAAGGGCATTTTCGATAATCACATGGCTGGCTATTTTGAGTTACTTTGTTCTTGTTGACAAAATTAAAGTTTTAATAAAAATGCAGAATTTCGATACCATTTATTATGATTTGTGATTAATTTTTGCTGAGAATATTAGTTATTTATTAAACAAAAATTTCCAATGAAACTAGCGAATTTTTTAAATTGTTAATTATGGTACTTGTTTTCAGGTTTACAATGGCGGTCATTTTTTCTGAAACGTTTAAAAATGATCCTGTTAAACAGAAGCAAGCTAAAGTTAAGAAACAGGTGCAGTCGGAGTCAGGCTCTAAATTTTCGGAAAAAACTTCGATAAACCTGAACTTTAGTCTTAAGTAGCAATATTTAATTCTTAACAAGTACAGATTGTAAATAACACTACTGAAAAGTATTACATTTGCATATCTAAGTCTAGTACTTCAATATAAATTTTGCTGGAATATTTTTATAAGCCATTTAACTAACAGTTATAACCTCCTGCTAGGATTTAAGACTGTTCATATGAATTCGTGGCTAGAACATCTAGTTAGGCCGAGAAGAATTCTTGATCTAGCTTATTTTGGATCTATCAAAGACGCACAAATAGTATGGTTTTTAATACTTAAAAAACTTACTTCAACTTTCATTTCAACAATATTTGAGTATAGCTACTAAATGTGCTTTAGTTTCTAAAAATTCTGACTCAAAGTGACATAAATAAGTAACTGCAGATAATTGTTTTTAAAGAATTAACTAACTTTAATGACAGTTTTTCTAGTACGCCAGTTACATATGTGTCGCAATATAGGGTCACGCAGGTAAATTGCGGCCCTTTTATTTTTAATTGCGGCCCTATCAAGAGTCTCTAAAACATTCTGAACCGAAATTAAATTAAAATGGGATAGTAGCTATCAAAAGAAGCGCAGGCATGCTATAATTTATTAATTTAAATTTTTAACTTGTGTTGTGTTGCCATGATGTTTCTGTTGTAGAGGCCGCAGTTAGTTAGTGTGCCGCAATTTACCTGCTTGACCCTACCTACTTCACCCTAATTAAGCTATAGGATTTTTTCCTCTGTAGCTGCTTTCTTCCCTGACTCAGAGAATTGAAATTCTCAAAAACTGGAAATTCGGTACACATAGTTAATAAAATCTATTTCAAATTATTTCTTAATTTGGAAATTCAAAATTCTTGTCTATAGGTATGAAGATTGGTCATTGAGAAGATTATTTTTCGGTTACGTTTTCTCGTTCCTAAAAACGTGGAGGCCTTCATTTATTTTAAAAATTTAAAGCCATTGAATCTGCATATCCATTATGAACGTTATTAATTGGAACAGTGAAGAACTGCAGTTGGTTTTATGGAAATACTTTTCTCATTGCCTCTAATTCTGTAGAGTTGGAAAACACTTCTAACTTAAGTAAGTTTAGATCTAAAGGTTCTACTTGTGAATCATGCAGTTTACTTAAGTCATAAATTATATATTGGCAAAATTAAGAAATGAAAGTTACTGGTCTTCGTACTATTTAATTTACTTTCTATTGATAGATGATTTCGTAAATGAATGAACTGACCATGTATTTCTAACACCAGAACTGTTACTGAGAGAGCAAGAGAGCTGTTGTCGTTAGTAATGAAAAGAAAATTTATTTCCGTTTACAGACAAGAAATGACCTTTCTTTGTTCATTCAATTTTTTGATCTATGACTATAATTATTATCTCTTCCTGATCATTAGAAAGAAATTATTATTTATTTTATTTTTTTTAATTTATGCAACAAATTTGAGCGAATTTCAATTCATTGTGACTTTATTTTTATAGGAGTGTTGACTCCCAGCATTCCAAGATTTTTTTTTAATAGGGAGGTTTATTCTTTATAATTTTAGAACGTTTTAAAATTGACGCTCTCGAAATTGCCTAAGGTTACTTTCAAAAAGAATGGAAATTGATGTTTATCCAGCTTAAATAAATAACTCGCTATCACATATATAGTTTCGTTAGCATAAACCATAATTCTCAAACTATTGTACTTAGCTAAAACTGATGCATTTGTTATTAATTTATTTAATTATTTATTGAATTAAACCATTGGTGGTCGATGGATTATATATGATAGTCTACCTTTCGCATTAATGTATTAGAGCTGAAGGTCATTTTTATGCGGTTTGCATGACTTTTAAATGATACATTTTTATGTCCACATCAAAATATTAACCGTCAAGACTACAAATGTTCAGTATTGATCTCGTATTAGTAAATGATTTGACAACGTCTGTTAGAAGACTATTTTTTCCGTTAAAAATTTACCTGTGTCAAAAGAATCATGCTAATAATACTAGTAGGTTTTTGATGGGATTACCGAATGGTAGCTGATTTCTAACGTTAAGTATCATGAGGCTTTGTAAAATTTATAAAGACCAACAATGTTCATTACCCCTTTGCGGCACAGAATTAGTATCATTAGTTTTTAGTGTGGAATTTCCACCAAAGCTATATAAACAATATAGATTAAAAGTGGTTTAATTTCTGAATAGACAAGAAAATTGATCCCATGCAGTTTAATGAGGTAAATTGTTATTGTAAAATTAAATCGTAACTGCTAATATAATTCAAATTGTTAATGCTATTGATATAAATTGTTCACTTGTGACCGGAAGTGGTTTTAGCTTTTTTGAAGATGGATTTATCTGTCATAATTAGTTTCTCTAATTAATACTGCTGGATTATATATATATATATATATATATATAGTGAAATCGCCTGCGATAAAGCGTGTTAGTGTTTTTGAATTAGTGCTAGTATCCTGGATACCGATAAAGACTACCCATTCCCACATACAAATGATTTGGGATGTTTTTTTTTCCAATTTTGGAAAATTATTTCCCTCTTGAAGATATTGCTTTGAGAATTTTATCCTATTAATGCGATATGTTACAAGGACAACCGTCTATGCATTAAGTAATACTAAAGCTTAGGATGTGTAAAGATTTAGTACCATGAAAGAGTCTTAATTTTAATTACTTATACAATCACGTGCGGGAAATAATAAATTCCTGATTAAATGAAGTATTTTAACGTAAATTCAAATTTTTTCTATATTTAATCTTCAAAATAGTACTTGAATTAGAATTCGTAGAGAGTCTAATTAACTCAGTAAATTTCCGAAAATCGTACAAAGCAGCAGCTACCTATCTATTTCAAAAATAAGTAGTTATGGAAGAGGCAGGAATCATCACTGCTAATTTTAATCTCTTTGCACTCGTGCAGCAGCCGCCTCTTCTTTCTTAAAACCATAAAATTCTCATTGACGATATTAAAGGTCGCAGGCTGGGCCAACGTTACAATTTTTTAATGGTCTTTTCCGAAAATCGTTCTTGGAACTTGGTTGTCTCATCTTTTACTGCGTTCTTTTGATAAAATTTCGAATGTTATGTTAGTTATACCAATATATAGTTTGTTGAAATAATTTATTTCAAATAACTATAAAATGTAAATGAGTTGAAATATTTTGTGTGATTATATCAATCGTACTGAATTTTTGAGAAGGGACTCTAATCAAAGCAACAATCAGTCGCTGGTAACTAACGGTTATGGAGGAAGCTGGTATTGAAATTCCTGTGTTCAAAGCACATATCACTAGAACAGCTTCGGCCTCTGCAGCACATAATAACAATAACCTATGGAGGAGATCCTAAAAATTGCGGTATGGACTAATTCTAAATTTTTAGAGATGCTGCGATAAGACAAAGGCGTTTTGATATATCCCCTTTTTCATCGATCAGCTGATGCTTTGAAATCTCACAAGTTGTCTCTGTAGAACCGGCTCCATAAAGAATAAGAACGTCTATAAGTAATTGAAAAGTTACTCTAGGCTTACCTGTAAGGTGAAGGGTGACTGCAATTACTTTATGGACATTCTTCTTCTTCAATGGAGGTGTTCTTTCCCTCCCGACCGATTGCCTGCTCAAACACCTCCATGAAGTTGATCAGATGGTCGACTCAAACTTTAAATACTAAATCCTTTAAGCCAGCCAAATACTAGCTGAACATCTCACAAGTTGTCTCTGTAGAACCGGCTCCATGAAGAAGAAGAACGTCCATAAAGTAATTGCAGTCACCCTTCACCTTACAGGTAAGCCTCGGGTAACTTTTCAATTTTAAGGCATAATATCCTTTCGTTGAGGCTTTCGTGAACAGAAAACATCTTATAAACTGTTCATGAAAAGGTTAATATATAAGTAACACAGATTACTAGGGATATGACATTGTGCATAGATGCAGTCCTCTGCATATATTTCAAGAGCATATAATATGCACGTGTGCATATATGCTAACCGAGAAATATGCACTTCTTGGTCAATTTTTAACATGTAAATGTCTAATCTTTGCCGTTTTCTTTTCTCTCCTGCATAGAAAACGATTTTAACTGTCGACCCAAGTAAATTTCATCAAACTAATTATTCAAATTTAAAAAGTTTGTAGGTGGAATATTGAAACTACAAATGTATTAATAAATAATATGACACTTGGTATTTAGTAAATGATAGTAGTTATTGATAAATAAATAAATAGGTACAATTATTCTAGATAGTTGTACTACTCAAAAAATATCAAAACTTATAGCACGTATATATGTATATAATTTATTTAAGTAAATAAACACGATACGGTTTAAATTTTTCATTTAATAACTTAGTGTCGCTGCTTATAGCTGGGGATCCTTTAAGTATAAAGGGAACTGCTGGTCTAACAAGATGGTTTATGATTTTCAAGTCCTGTTAAATTTTAATGAACGGAATGTGATATATGAATGTCGGATAGTTTAGAACTTTAGAAGACTATATTTGGCTGAAGGAAACATTTGCTCCTTTTCTTTCTTCTGAAGTAGAACGGGTTCTTTTCCAGTACAGAACTAGATTAGCAGATAATAGAAGGAGATTCACAGTCGGAAACCTGAAATACTATTTAACAATAAAGTCCAATTCCACTGTTTGAAATTGAATGTGTATATTTGAAATTGACTAACTATTAAAAACGACTAAATTTGAAACAGCTTTGTTATATTTTGTTTTCTAACGTTAAAAATTTCACAGTAAATATAAAAACTTGAGATTACACCTTCGATTTATTGTAAGTTCCATTCAAACCACCAAAGTACAATTACATTCAAAACATAACTATATTCAGATTAACTTTATTTTAAATTCCGTAATTAACTTTGGGCATGTAATATGCACACTATATTGAATAATTTCTGGCATATAAAATGCATATTTCCAATATGCATTTTGGTTCAGCATATATGCGCATTGACTTTTTGCATATATATGCATATTTCCAATATGCATTTTGGTTCTGCATATATGCACTTTGACTTTTTGCATATTATATGCAGAAATAGGCATATAATATGCTGCGTATTGCGTCAAAAATTATGCATATTTTATGCTGCATATTCTCACATCCCTACAGATTACCTATATATTCAGTAATCAATTCATTCAGTGGAAGATGCACGTGACATCCAGTGCAATGTATTATAGATGTCTCAGATTATAAGCATCTTTCTTTCGTGTTAACTCACTTAGCTCTTTTAATACTTCTTCTATATTAATTTTCTTCTTTATTACGATGTTGTATTTTTCATACTTTTGCTGCTCTATATTATAAATACACGTTATGTCAAACATGAGCCATCATCTAATTTTTTTTTGCAAATCTTATTTTCAGATTCGTAATTGCAGTAAGTTTGAAACTTTGACTTAGCGAATTCTATTTCAATAGAATTGAAATATAGTAAGGACAATCGAGGTATGTTGTGTGCGTGACGTTATAACAACAACACTCTAAAATCGTATTTAAATTTTTAAGTAAATTTGTAAAAAATAGTTATTAATTTGCATAATATAATAAATAAATATATATTTAATCAAATTTTTAACCTGCCAAACCCCTAATTTTCTCTTTAAATTTGTTCCCTTGCTTACGTCACGTCACAAATCACTCAATTGTCGCTACTTATCAATATTGGTATACCTAGTAGGGATTTAGGGAAGGCACCAAAGAGTAAAGCTTTGTGAGCTGTGGTTACAAATCGAGTGATTTGTGACCGTGACGTCAACAAGGCAACACACATAAATAGAAAATTAGGGTTAAGCAGTGTGAATAACATTAATGGATTCATCTCTGTTTTTATAATAGAACGTTCTTCAATTGAAATAAATATTATTTTAGAGTGTTGCTGTTATGACGTCACGAACACAACATACCTCGATTGTCCTAACAATATTTCAATTCAATTTCCCCCTTTTAAAACCAGATGGCGCCACAACGCACTTTTAAAATGGAAATTGTCGACAGTAGTGTATCTTATCGTAGCATAATATCTTTGGCGTAACTTTATTTAAAAAAAAAATCAATTTGATAGCTTGCACGAGCTACCATCCAGGCCAGGATAACTAAAGTTGCTAAATCAGTCAATAATTGTTTTTGTGTATTTATAACTAAATCCAATGCTCTAGAAATTTTAACTGACAACATTTTCCGAAAGTTCTGCAAAGTTGTAGTAATAGTATAATTTTACCTATTTCAATGTGTTGTGTAGGCTCTGGGAAATTTCGTTTTTGGAAAATTCGGTCTCTGTTTATAATGGTGTTATGAAAGAATAATAATATAAAAAGTTGAAATCATTATTTCTTAAATGTGTAGTTTATTTATTAAAATAGGATAACATTAACCGTTTTAAACTGATTCGTAACATTAGAAATTTGACGTGTTTTGACATTTATTTAACATGAAATTTGAGCGGAAAATTCAGTCTCGGAAATATCGGTCTCGGAATATTCGGTCTCAGGTATAAATGAAGCTTATGAATTAGATGAATCGGGAGCGTTTCGCCCCGAACCCCCTGCTACGTCATTAAACAATCAGGATATGTGCAATACAACAAACTCCTTTATGTTAAGAGGTCATTTATAATTTTAAAATCGAAATGTCAAGACCGAATATTCCGAAACCGAAATTTCCGGCCCCATGTTGTGTAATTCTAAGCAAAGAATCAACCATGCATGTATAGAAAAACGCAAAATCAAGCTATTTTCAAGAATGACGGACAATTTTATTCTTTAATTTCGAGTAATAACGATCAACATGTTTCCCGTAGGAATCTACTGTGTGCCCAATAAGGCTATGTCTACTGTCTAAAATTATAAAGTATAGTAAACAGCGCATAATTTTTTTGAGATACTGTCTGAGTGTCTCTACCTACTGGGTAAGTTTCTATCGATAGAGTGCTGCAAGTTTTTCACGATAATTCTTCTCTGATCGGTCAACTAGAAGGAGGAGCCATCATTGAGCAGAGCACTAATCAAACCGTTAGTGCTCCGCCCTTTGTTGGCTTTCCCTCCTTGCATAAAATTATGCACTCAGAGAAATTTCGATGCACACAGGTGTATGTTTTTGTGCTGTTAGATGCACTTTAGTGTCTTAGCTATAAGTTTGTTAAAATGATGAGGAAAAAAACAGGAGAGAATAATTCATTCATCATTTTAACAAATTTTTATAACTAAGACACTAAAGTGCATTGAATTGATGCACTTTAGTTCATCTAAACTATAGTTTGATGCACTAAGGTGTCTCGCTTTAGAGACAAAACCTTAGGGTGAACTCGAAACACCTGGGTGCATCAGTTCGTGTTTTTTATTTTTCCCAATGTGTGTTGAATTAATCACATTTCAAATAATAGAACTTTGAAACTCTCAACGTAAATGGTTGTAATGTAGTTTGTTATTTCAGCTAGTTTGTTGCACTGCATAATGCATACTTCATTATTGTCTCGAGGTGATTGCATTCAGGATTTCTAAAGCAGCACGCCTCCCAGTCAATGATCTAGGAACAATATTTTTAAAACTATATTCTAAGTGGTAGTAACCTTTTATTTTTTAAACTTAGAGGAGCCACACAGAATAAGAGGGCCACCCAGCCAACTAATAAAAGTTAACTTCATTGACAGGGTGATAACGCACCCCTTACCATGAAAATGAATTATTGTGATGAATATTTCTCATGTAAAATCTAAATTTGTTAATCAGGAGTAGCTATATTTATTTGTTTAAATAATTTTCTTGAATGTGAAAGTATCCTTTATAGTCATATTCCCTAAAATACCCAGTAAAAGATACCTAATCAGTTAAATATTAATGTTACCCTTGATTATTACTTGTTTTCTTCAATCAATAGAAAATTTTTGAACTGTACACTATTGTAAATTTGAAGGCATATCTATTAATTAATAACAGCTTATGCATCTTCGTATTTAGCTTTAAGCATAATCTGAAACGACTTTACAGCATTATTTTTGGAGCTTATAGAGCATATTTTTGGAGCTTATAGAGCATATTTTTGGAGCTTATAGAGCCTATTTTTGGAGCTTATAGAGCCTATTTTTGGAGCTTATAGAGCCTATTTTTGGAGCTTATAGAGCCTATTTTTGGAACTTATAGAATATATCTTGTAAGGCCTTACAGTCACAGCCCTACTCATTACTTATTACCGCATTACATATAATAAAACACAAATAATCGTTTTAGGTATCGGAATCGCCTTAAAATTTTGGAACTACGATTCCAATTCCCGATACCTTGGGAAACCCCGATTCTCCAATTAATCGTCCCATCACTACTTTCTTGGTCATTTTAAGGGGATGGTCTCCACTTTTTGCTAGCTACCAATAATACTCGTCCGATTGAGCCGAAACTTTGACATTAGGTCTAAAATGGTAATATAAGGTTTTGTTAGTTTTAAACATTTTTCATTTAAAAAAAACTTTAAAAACTTGCTCTCATCTGTTTGTTAGCTTCTTACGTTTTGACAGTGTTTAACTTTTCCATTTAACCGAACTCAAAATTCCACAAGGTATATAGTTAAGTTGACTTGTGCTGTTTCAGCGCACCACAATGTACCTTGCAAACAAAAGGATCATAGATTTGGAAGTCTGGTAAACTGCAACTAATGCTAGTATGAGCAATATCTCCTTGAAAAACTCCATTACACCACTCTCATTTCATTACAATTCAAAGCTAGCACGTATTTCCAGCCCAATTTATACGATCTTGTAATTAACTTAATAATAAAATGACAGTCAAATATCCAAGTGGGCGGTTAGGTAGAAGAAAGTCTGAATGAGATAAAATTTACTGAATAAAAACACCAGGGTATATCTTTAACTGACTATGAAGTGCAAGAAGAAACCAAAACTCATGAGTCCACTCATTTATGTAATTTGCTGCTCTGAATAGAACATTTTCCTTCTAATCCAAGATGATTAACATTAGTTATCCATGTGACAATAAAATAAAAGTTTAGCCTAACACCAATGGTCCCTATCACACCTTCACGTGAACTATGAGAGTGAAAATGTATTTATGCTATAGAGCAGTGGTTCTTAAAGTGGGGTGAGGGGCACCCCTTTGGGGCCGGGAATGTTTATATGTTATTATAAGTTCGGTTTTATGTTATTATAAGTTCGGTTCTTGCAGTTAATATCAAGCAGAATACACTTGAATACATTTGCCATTTTTAACATCATAGTAATCAAATATATTATAAAAGTATCTTTTCAATCTATTTCAATGTTATACAATTAATGCTCGGGGGTGCCTAAGAAAAGCAAGGGGTGTGCGAGAAATATACTTCAAAAACCACTGCTATAGATCATTAAATATTTTAGAACACCTATACTTGCATACAGAATAATTCAGAGAAAGTGTAATAGGGGCTCAATGTCCGCTATACAGCCATAAAATCTTCCAAATAGATCACCAATATATTAACCTAATGGTAACATCCTGTAGTTAGATTTGAAATGCTGAATTGTTCAGAAGAAAGATAGTTAAAGGCTTTTCACTTCATGAGAAGATGCACCACTGCCTTTGCATCCAGGTTCCTGAGGTGGATGTACTTCTGGCCGGTACCCACAAAGACTATTGGCTGCCCGGTGATGTAAGTCATGGATATGGCAGCACCGACCTAAAGAAAAGAGTCAATGAAACATTTCCAGAGATGAAATACCAGGAACTGATGTAACCACATTGCCTCCAATTAATATTTGTAAGCTCAATTTATCGATCAGTTTCACTTTTTCGATCATGTAAGAAAATAAAAAGTTGAAATGTTCAGTCATAAATATTTTTCTTATATGATCGAAAATGCGTAAACCGATCGCTAACTTGTACCTCACCCTAGTCTAAATGTGAAGGTTGATCATCACTCACCTCACCCTAGTCTAAATGTGAAGGTTGATCATCACTCACCTTATCATCGATGGTATCAAACTTGGTGAGTAGAATTCCATCAATCATTTGCGTGTTTGTTCTGTTGGCATTGGAATGGTTAGCCAGAGCCCTGTTGAACTTCAGCAGCTGATCCACTGCCTCATTGCCAACCAAAGCCTCGCCAACGAACAGAGTCAAGTCTGGCTCATTCACAACAATCAGCTGAAAGAGAGGAATTAGAATAAGTTTAGTTAGCAAAGTAAATCACTATGTGAGCAGATATATTTTAGAGTGTGTGCAAGTGACTGACCTTAGCCAATGCTCTCATTAGCGGCTCATTGTCCTGCATTCTGCCCGCGGTGTCTATCAGCACCACATCGAAGCCATTCTTCCTGCCAGTCTCTATGGCCATGCGGGCAATGTCAGCTGCATCTTTACCGTAACCCTGGTGAATGGAGAGAATAGGTACAATGAGTACAGTACTCCGCATTAAGGACAGGGTACAGTACTCCGCATTAAGGACAGGGTACAGTACTCAGCATTAAGGACAGGGTACAGTACTCAGCATTAAGGACAGGGTACAGTACTCAGCATTAGGGACAGAGAACAATACTCAGCATTAAGGACAGCGTACAGTACTCAGTATTAGGGACAGCGTACAGTACTCAGTATTAGGGACAGAGTACAGTACTCAGCATTAGGAACAGAGTACAGTACTCACCATTAGGAACAGAGTAGAGTACTCAGCATTAGGGACAGAGTAGAGTACTCAGCATTAGGGACAGAGTACAGTATTCAGCATTAGGAACAGAGTACAGTACTCAGCATTAGGGATAGAGTAGCTACCGTACTCAGCATAATAGACAAAGTATAGTAATTACCTGTTCATAGAGTTCCACCATGGGTTTTCCATCGTGTTTCTCAGGAGGGTGCAGGTCGTTCAGATGGCGTGTGTGAGTGCGTAGTTGCTCCACTGCACCGGCCCTGAAGGTGTCACACGCTGCTATCATCACTCGGAAGTTATTCTCAATGAGCCAGAAACAAACCTGAAAAACAATATAAATAATATTGAGCAACTTTGGGTACTTCTGATTTAGGTGGTACCTAGGGCAACTTACAAATCATCGGTCAGTTTCATATCTTCTCTTCGTTCATATAAGAAAAAAAAAAAGTTGTTTTATTTGGTATATCATTTTTTCTTATATGACCGAAGATGTGAAACTGATCAATAAATCGTAAGATACCCTAAGTAGAGATAAAGGTGATGACTTACCTTGGCAAGATTAGTGCTCTTTCCCACTCCATTGACTCCACAGAAGGTGATGGTGTAAGGTCTGTTGTTAGCCTTAGCCTCCCTAACATCCCTTAGGATGTCCATCCTCCTCTTGGGGGTCAGGAGAGTCATCAGTGAGTCTATGAGAGATGTCTTCACTACTGATGTCACTCCCTCGAAACTACCAACATGCTGAGTGAATAGAAATTAACGTGAAATAATATTGACGGTAAAATCACTTCTTAAAGGATAATTCTATAAATACAATATTTAAAAAGACAATATTTTTCCATTAAAAACAAGAAGAATTCTATTAAGTAAATGGAGATTCAATAACTTCAATTCTGTTATTAGATCCCACCAACTCGTAATCCTATTATTTATTTTACAATGGTAATTGACTAAAATTCATTTAGCTAGTCAATTTTTTTAGTATATATAGCTGTCAGTTTTCAAAGTTATTTGAAAGAAGTTTTCTTTTTTAATTTAAAAGTTTTCCCGAGCATTACCTTTCCAATGAGTTTAGTCTCGACACTGGCCACTAGTTTGTGTGCTATCTCAGAGGCGACATTCTTGCCAATGAGAGTGTCTCGGAACTTCTCCAGTACTGGAGCTACGTCAGCACTCTCCAATGTCTTGCCACTCACCAGCGAGGTGAACATGGAGAACAGGCCTGTGAGGGGGAGATGGTGAGTACACTAAAGATAAATGAGAGGTGAACATAGAGAACAGGCCTGGTGGTGAGCAGGAAATGGTGAGTACACGAAAGATAAATGTACTGCTATTTGTTATATTTTCATACAGAAAATACTTTCCTAAATGAACCAAATATACTTGTAAACTTTAGATATCATGTTCGGTAGCTGTCAACTAAATTTCAATACATTTGTCATATAACATGAATTAACTCTAAAGTACAATGTTTGCTGATTGCCTGAGTGATAAAAAATATATCAAATCGTTGAATAAAAAAGGGCAATGAACAGATCACCAGATGCATATTTTTCTGATGGAAATATTCTATACCAATTGGGCATAACTATAAACTATGATGTCAAAATACATTCATTGAGCATTAGAACTGGTGTCGACTCAATGGATAGCCATCATAGTTTATAGTAATACTTTCCATGCGAAGTCCCTAAAGAAAAATAGGCATTCATAAATGGATTCATTACCATAATTCAAAAGAATGGAAACTACCAACTTAATGCGACTATTTTAAACGTCACCCGTCACCCACTTGATTTCTTAGGCACCTCCTCCTCAGTCACCTCCATGTTCCTGAGGTCTCCAGTGAGAGAACCTACTTCCTCAGCAGTGGGGAGGTAGTCTGGCTTGCGGATGGAGGTACTACCATTGGAGGGGGTCAGGGAACCACCTGAATGGAGGGGGGGGGGGGGTGTTAGAGGCCACTCTTAATTGGGACTAGAGTAAGTTACGAATTATCGGTCGGTTCCACATCTTCGGTCATATAAGAACAAAACATATAATAAAATCATACACTAGACTTAGAGATTAATAAAATCTTTTTTTCTTATATGACCGAAGATGTGGAACTGACTGATAATTCAGAACTTACTCTACTTATCATTGACTATCGAAATAGTAGAGTTTGATCTACATACTCAAAAAGTAGTTAGATATATATTTTGATAATAATATTCCAAATAAACATCCTATGAATGTAGTTATATTTAACTGGACGCAATTTCCATTGAATCTATCATTCTTTTGGAATTAGACAGACAATAGCAATGAGAAAATAAAGTAGGGTAACCTAGCTTCAGAATGAAGTGAAACTTGAGTCAGACTGAGTTACTGTTAAGTTGCTGTAAGTAGCATGGATACCATTTAAAATAAAGTGAAATTATAATTATTGTATAGTGATTTCTTGTATGATCGAAAATGTGGAATCGTCCGATATTTCTCCACTTACCCTAATTTAAAATAACAGCTAGAAACTTCAAACGAATGCAATTCTAAAAGTCTCTCCTTCAAACTTACCTTTGCGTGAATAGTCCAAACTGGTGGAATCTTTGCCATCGAGATCCCAAGTGCGAGCCTCTTTTCCCTGCAATGTTAATAGTAATTTAATACATCTCTTTGAACGACACTAAGGAATATTGCACACTGTGCGTTTTTCTACAAGAAGGCAGCATAAAAAAAACAGCCAATCTAAGCACACAAACAAAACACATAATTTTATTCAGTTGTAGCGTTTTTACATGAGAAAACACACAGTGTGAAATGGGCCTAACTAACACAGGTGGTGAAGGTTGATGTCAGTATATGAGTGATATCTAAAGTAATAGTCAATGAGTAAAGTATTGTAATTTCTAGACTCTAGACTAAAGTAATGCAATGTCTCTAGTACCTTCTTAGGTACTTTAGGCTGCTTGCTCTGCTTCTTCTTGTTCAGTTTTCCTTGGAAGAGGAGTTGTCTGTTGCGCAGAATGGAGAGCGCATCCAACTCTCTGCCTTCTGAGACAAAAAAACAAGGAGTAATAAGAGCAAATAAAAGTAAAGAATCGTAGGAATTTATACTAATTTAGATAAGATAAACTGTAAACAAGTATAAATCACTTTAAAATATGACCATTATAAATAATCATATTATTTATTCGATATAAACAATGATAGCTAATATAATAAATATTTAAAAAACAAATAGTCACCGTCTAGATAGTGGAATAAAATTGTATTTAAATGAATTGATAATCTACATTCTACAAACCAAATTCACTCAATAAATGATGCAATACAATGGATAATAGCAATCCTAATAAAGTTAATGCCTCACCCTCTTGTTGAGGTGGAGCTCCATCACCACTACCAGAATCATCAGCACCTGACACATTGCCACTGCCACCCTGAGGGAAAGAAACGTGACTGTGAGCAACAGGGAGGGATTAACTAGCAACAGTGTGTGAATAACCTATCACAGTATAATCTATCAGTGCACACACACACTACAGTAGCTACAACCTATCACTGCACACTGCCCTATCACTACTCACGCTTGCTTCTCTTGACTCAGATGATACTACAGGAGAATCATCAGGAGAACTCTTCTCTCCATTGACTTCTTCTTGCACTTCAATATGTCCATTTTCTGTAAAGAAAATATATGAACGATATGTTCTGTGGATGCATTTCACTATGAAGGCTCTTCACACAAACCAGTGTTCTAATCGTGAAAACATATGGTTATTTTAAATTAAAGGGACACTTTCACACAGTACCCCCTCCTCTCAGTAATAAAAAAATTCTCGAGAGGAGCCAGAACAGACAGAAACCTGACATGTGTGAATAAGCCTATAAACTTTGCCATAGTTAGGTAGCTTAAAAATGGACTGAAGTATCAATGCAAGGTGGCAAAGCTAAAATATATATATATATATAAGGAATAATTTAGGTAGGTATATTAAACAGATCGGTGATTTGTCAACAAAAGGATTAATATAATATTACCAAAGAGAAGTGATATGATGTTAGGTATTAAAGGTAAGATACCACTAAACAGCAGTGATGGAACCTGAAGAACATACCTTGGTATTTATTATTGGTGTTATTATTGCACTCCCCGTTCATCTTTGATCCTTTGCCTGTAGAGGTTAGTGGAAACCATGAGCACCTTCATATTATATGTAATAGTAACTAAAATGGTTAATAGAGATATAGCAACCATGAGCACCTTCATATTATATGTAATAGTAACTAAAATGGTTAATAGAGATATAGCAACCATGAGCACCTTGATATTGCATGTAATAGTAACTAAAATGGTTAATAGAGATATGGCAACCATGAGCACCTTGATATTGCATGTAATAGTAACTAAAATGGTTAATAGAGATATAGCAACCATGAGCACCTTCATATTATATGTAATAGTAACTAAAATGGTTAATAGAGATATAGCAACCATGAGCACCTTGATATTGCATGTAATAGTAACTAAAATGGTTAATAGAGATATGGCAACCATGAGCACCTTGATATTGCATGTAATAGTAACTAATATGGTTAATAGAGATATGGCAACCATGAGCACCTTGATATTGCATGTAATAGTAACTAATATGGTTAATAAAGGCATATGAAACATGAACACCTTTGTATTTCATGAAATAAAAATTAGATATGGCATGGGTAATAGAGTGATATGAAGTTATGAGCCATGAGCACCTTTATATTTGATGTTATAGTAACCAGATATAGCTAGTAAGTGAAGTGATATGAATCTGGAATCATCAAAAAGAATAAAAACTTTGAGCATCTTGGTAATAGTTCTAGAACCATTGAATGCAAATATTTATAGGGGATTGGAGCTAGTGTGATGAGCACCTTTAAGAGCAATGTAAATAAATAACTAAGAATATATCATTGTGATATGCAGTTAGAGACTATTGTCACATAAATTCACTTGGCCATTGGAACTCATTACAGCAATAAAAAAGGTGTCTCAAAACAATGAGTTCATAGGAATTATACCTACATATTTCATTAAACTAGCACAAGATGACTACAAATATGAATCATTTTTGTTGTTTCCATCTTTAATGTTCTCCGTTAGGTAGTGTTGAGAAGAAATATTTTAAGAGTATAACTGAAAAAAAAAAAGAGTTGAGAAGGACATATATTAGGTAATTAGTAACTAGCTAATATAAATAAAGTAAGGCTCAAACCTTTCTTCTTCTTCTTTTTCTTAGACACTTCATTTTCAGATGTAGAGTTGGTGTTGAATATCCAGCCTTTACGCTCTATCATAGAGTCAATTGTCTTCTTGGATTTCTCACTTTGCTGCAACAAGAAAATTAACTCAGTTCATGATGCTATGAATCAATTACTACATTTCTCATCAATTCTAGCTAGCTATTGCTAATTAGAAAGGAGTTATAAAGTTTTACCTGGAATGTACGAGGCCTTAAAGGTATAGTCCTTAAAATTTTACTCTCCTCCTCCGCTGCCCTCAACAAAGTGTGATATTCAGCTGAGAAATCAAAAGACTGTAAGGAAAAAATAATTGTTTCAATTCTTTGGCAGTTCATTACCTCTACATGTCCAACATTCAGAACAGAAAGTCATTATACATTAAGTAACAATAGCTACCTGATAATATTCTTGATTTTGCAATCTTTTTTCGAATAGATCTCTGAATTTCTTTTGCACGTCTGTGAGAAACTTGTCGACATAAGACAGCTGTAGTATCTTCTGGTAGATGACTATATAGAGTAGATCAAACTCATTGTCCATTGCCATCTTCAAAGACAAATTGTCTTTGTTGTATGTGTCTACTGATCCTGTACGTTCCTGTAAATAGAATAAAAAGAACATTAATAATATACACTAATATTATATATCAATAATATGATTGCATTATTACCTATAACTATTGAATTTAGTGGAATGCCATTTCTTTAGCTTCGAAAATAACTTAGATGATAGTCTTTTCATTGAGCTTATCAACTAGACAACAAAAAATTGTTTCAGCAATTCACATTAATCTGTTACAAACAGAAACAAATGTCTATGAGCTAATGAACACTTTACCAGTTTCTGCAAACCAGTGATCAACTGCTGATATAATGTTTAATAGTATGACAAGCTGGGAGCATAGTTTTGACAACAAAATATGAATAGAGATTAATTTAGAGAATTAAAGACAATTTCATTGTTGAATTATACCCACTTCAAATCTTCATTGTGCTTCATATCTGATGTGTACATTCTTTGGAATATTTTGAAGTAAATTAGTAATTATTTAAATTAAAAGCTTAATGGTAACTTTTTCCCATTCTATCAAACATGGACAATCCTTACTTTCATTCTACATTCAAATGCATTTTGCTGAGAACAGAATGCAAAAAAGAGAATTTCTCGTGAAACACTTTACCAGGAATCTCTTGCCGATTAGGGTAGTGTGGTTACCCTGTTAACCCTTTATGACCAGAATCAATTTTTAAAAAGTCAAAATTTTATAAACTACTTCTAATCCAGTCTGAAAATAATGTCTCCCCAGGTGACAGACCCAGGATTTTTAACAGAAATTGGGATATGGGCACAGCAAATAACATGGGAACATAGGAATTAATTTTCCTTAAATCCTGTTATACTTTTCAGACTAGCCTCTGAATTTCTTATGTGTCTAGTTAGTAATAAATAGTTAATATATGTACTAATTTTTATTAATTTTTTTTAAAAATGTGACACGATATTCACATTCGTCAGTACGAGACTCACTCAGCAGACTGTATTCATGGTAAATACCATCCAGGTAATGAAGCACGTCCAAACTCATCATTTCAATGGCAAGTTTGAGAGTTATTTTGAGCCTTTCAATTACAAATGGCGAGTAATATCTATGATTCTCAAATGCTACAATGTTATTTAGGAGAGAATTTATGATAATTTGGCTATTTTGGAGAAAAATTTGGTTATTTTTGAAAGACAAATGGAGGGTTTATGAGCCATACCATTTTATTTGAAATAACAGACACATCTGGAATTTTTCCCATTTGAAAATATTCAAAATTTCAAAATAATATTCTGGCAATTCAGTAAATTTTTAGCTATTTATACCTCAGACGTATATTACCATTAATTTTTGGAGGATAAATAATCATAAATTTGGAAAAATGTTGGTGGATCAGACAAATTCTTGGAAATTCTTGGTGGACTTTTTAATTAAATAAAAAAGCCATAAACAGACAGGCATAAAGGAATTAAGGATGCAAATGTCATGCATCAGATGATTAGACATTAAACATAATGATGTTTCCAACTGTAAATTCTTCACTAAGAAGTCAAATATCTACTTTAAACATTTCCTAATAGGCTAATTAGTAATTCCTGCAGCAGCCCAATAGTAACTAAAAGCTGAGCGGCGCATTAAATTAGGGCGCACTACAATATGACGCACCACTGTACATCCTTCTATCAATGATTTCAATATAATTGTCTATGTAGTTTCTTGTATCCGCTAGTTTGTTGTACTGCACACTTCATGATTGCTTAATTACCTGGCAGGGGGGTTAATTAATTAGCTACATCTACTATAACTGATAAGTTTTATTTACACCTCACTGACCTCAGACAGAAAGTTTACAATAGTTACATCATAAAATAATAATAATTATTACAGTATTCTATGATAAATTTTATTTTCTATTCCAAATTAAAAATCTCAATCAAAGAATTAAACTGTGTAGTATAAACATTGGATTCAAGTAACGCCAATCATAAATTTGATAGCCTACAATAATTATCAAATTCACTCCATATATCATTAATCTTCTTTCAAATTACTAAGGTATCTAATAAAATGTACAGTGGTGCGTCGTACTGTGGTGCGCCGCTCAGCTTTTAGATACGTATCCAGCGGCCTGCCACACTATGAAATATCAAATATGGATAATAATTATAGTAATTCAGTTCTAAATACAGCAATGACTGTTGACTGATTAAATCATTCAGACTGAAATTATTATACTTTAACTTGTGATAGGTATAGGCCAGACTGTATTTCATGGTAAATTTCACCAACTTGTTGGTGGAATTTTTTTTCATGGAAAATAATATTCTGGCAAAGTCGGTGGATATTTAGCTATTTATTCCTATGTTACCATTAATTTTCGGTGGAAAAATGGGCAAAATGTTGGTGGATCAGCGCAGCCAAATTACTGGAAATTTATGGTGGATTTTTTCAGTTTTTCAAAAAGGCAGTGGAATTTTGTGCACCAAATACAGACTGGGGTATAGGGCCAAGCAGGTAAATTGCATTTGTGGCACACTAAGTCACTAACAAGGAACTGTTGCCTTTAACAACAGAAACATTAGGTTTACATTTATGGCTTCAAACATCTTAAATTAATAAATTATAACATGCACTGCGCTTCTTTTAGTAGAGTCACGCAGATAAATTGCGGCCCTTTTATTTTTAATTGCGGCTCTATCAAGAGAGTCTCTAAAACATTCTAAACCGAAATTACATTAAAATGGCATAGCTATCAAAAGAAGCAGCTTAGAAGCGAGAATATGCTATAATTTATTAATTTAAGTTTTTAACGTGTGTTTTGAAGCTATGATGTTTGTGTTGTTAAAGGCCGTAGTTAGTAAGTGTGTCGCAATTTACCTGGGGAAAATGTTGGTGGATCAACCAAATTAATGGAAATTTATGGTGGATTTTTACAGCTTTTTGAAAAAGTCAGTGGGATTTTGTGCACCAAATACAGACTGGGACCTGGATCCATTTTCTCACTAAACTGGCAACTTTCCTGCCACACGCCCCATGTTTTAATGTGTGGCAGGAAAGTCACCAGTTTAGTGAGAAAATGGATCCAGGTCGCCATATTTAAGATGCTTTAAAGGAGAAATTTGGCATCCTAGTGAAACATCCTTATAATTCATGCCTGATGCATGTGTGTCTCTTGAGACTATTTTAGGAAAGATTTTCTTGTTATTTACAGGTTTTTTAACTAATTTGACCACTCAAAAGTCGCCAATATACTGGCAACTTTGTCCATACTTTAAAACATGGCACACACCACACCTTGAAACATGGGCAACATTTTAATGTAATTTCAGTTCAGAATGTTTTAGACTCCTTTGAGACGGCCGCAATTGAAAATTAAAGGACCGCAATTCCTAGTTCAAGAGTGTGTGTCGCCGATTAATTGTCGACTTAAAATTTGTGAAAATAAGTATCTTTCACATATATAGACGACTAATGAGCACTTAAATTAGATTTAAAATTAAAATTGGTGACTCATAATCATAAACGGCAGAAACGTGCAATGCGCATCATTGTTGAAATGTAAACAAAGCAGCCATTTTGTTTTTTTATGGCACGATGTAGAATTCAAATTGTATATTAGTTTTCTGTTTTTGGTGTTCTTTTGTTATGAATGATGTGGTCACTACTTGTCATTTTAATTTGATGCTCTCTGACTAATTATCGAAAAAAAAAATGAATAACTATGAAAGAAAGTATGCTTCTCTCAAGTCTCAGGTTCTCTGTGGACTGTGATTGGCTGGTATCAGTTGTATCACGTATGCCTCTCTCTCTCTGATTGGCTGATATGCTCTCAATTAATTTAGGTAGTTATAATAATATAGGTATATTGACAACTGACTGTCGACTTTCAAAATTGGAATTAAATTATGATGACTGGCGACTGCATTACTAATTTTTGTAGACTCATTTTTGAAAAAAAGATATATTGGCGACTCAATGAACATTCTCTGAAACTAGGCCACAATTTAGTGACTTTACCTAATTTTGGATTTAGTGCACAAAATTCAACTGACTTTTTCAAAAAACTGAAAAAAAATCATTCAATTTTTGACAATTTCCAATAATTTGACTGATCCACCAACATTTTACCTAATCTTCCACCGAAAATAATGGTAACATACTAACATAGGAATAAATAGCTGAAAATCCATCGTCTCTGCCAGAATATTATATTCAACGAAGAAAAATTCCACCGACAAGTCGGTGGAATTGAACATTAATTACAGTCTGAACTTTACCTGTGTAGTGACAGTAGTGTGTGACACAGTGACCCTATGCTAGCTAGGTACCTAGGTAAATTCTAAATTTCTAATCAGGTTCAAATTGTATAACTACCGAACTAGGTAGGTATGGCCGTATAGGTACGTTTTAAATTTCAATGACCTTGTACGATGCACCTTTGACTATTGCACAACGCACTTTTAGGTCATCTTAAAAACTAGTTGAGACTTGAGAGATAGCGACTAATAATTCGATGAGTGCAATATATATATAAATCAGTATTTCAACCAATCTATTCATTTTATGAAGAATGGTTAAGTAATTTAATCAGGTGCACTAAGTATGACCTAAAAAGTCATGTGAACTAGGTAGTTAACATAATGAAATAGGTAGGTACTAACCTGCATCACCACATCTTTGATCAAGGAATTTGTGGCGTTAATTGAAGATTCCAATCTTTGGGCAACATCTTGGAAACACCAAAGGACTAAACCTCCTTTGGTAATGACTGTAAAAAAGTCTATCATTTTGAATGGGAAGGGAAAACTATCTAAACATACACCATCTCCTACTGACTTTCACACCAGACTGATTACGTCACTCACCACACGAAATTCTAAGACGTAAATAACATATGACGATCGCATGAGGAGAACACTTGGATTCGTTTGAATCATGTTTGTCTAAATATCTTACAAAACAACAGAATTTTATTTTAATATAATAGTGTTACAATATCGTTTTGAAAAACTAAATAAATCAATTTGAAATTTTTTAAGAATTAGTAGGTACTAAAATATTTATTCAAAACAAAATTTTACAGTCTTACTCCGAATTTGAAAAAAAAAATCAAGTTCCTTTTTTATTTTACCATATTCTATTATAGTTTAAAAAATAATTAGTTATCAACTTATCAAATTTCATGCATTTTTGTACAACATTAATTCAAAATTAAAGAAATTGATATAACATCAACTTCAGGATATCATCAAGATTTATAACGTAGTGTCTAAATATCTTCTAATATTGATAGGTATCTAATCAATTTCGAGAAAAGACACATTGGGAAAAAAAGTCGAATTAACTTGAATGTTAATTTATTATTGTACCCAATAATCACGCTCCAATAGTTGTTTGTCACAGTAAATTATTATGTAGGGAATTTCATGAAAAGTAGGTATACAGTAAACTTCATTTATTTAGTATTCTTGTTGGACGAGAATTTCATCTTGCATGATTAATGAATGAAATAATTATGAAAATGGGCACTCATATTTAATTTTCAAATGCCTAATAAGAGTGATGAAAACTTCAAAATGAATAGGTAATATATTCAGTTAGTTTTAACTTTCACTTACCAGAGATGATAAAACAGATGTCAGCCCAGTTTGAGAATAAAAATCATAATAAGCTATAAATTTTATTTCCAATAACCGTACTAACTTGAACCGCAGGTACTTAAAAGTTATATAATGAAGGACTACAATTACAGTTTATATCAAATAGCTATTGGTTAAAATAAAGACTCAAAAATACACTCATTGCTATTCTAAATATAATAAACAAAAAACATCTATCTAGTTAAAACAATTCATTAAGTGGAAGAGCAGAGTTACCATTAAATCCAATAGGCCGCTACATTAAAATGACTTGACTCACTCCACTATTTGTGAAACTCATCTAACTAGCTACAGTTCTTAATGTGAATTTACAACAACTCAAAACATTTAAACTTTCCTATGTACCTACCATGTTCAAACAATAATCTTCATGAATTAGGACACATGCAATTCAGTTCCTTAATCCTAAAGTGATATAAATTGATTACAGGATATAGAATTATTGCATGTCACTAAAACTACATAGGAGTAATGATTTCAACTGATTAACAACATAAAATTTAAGAAAAAGACTTAACAAAACAAACAATCTTAACGAAAATGAGCATTGCACCATAATCCTGGCAACCAGCTGACGGCGCCCTGGCGGGAACTCCCCCAACTCTGGCAAAGATCCCCCTCTCCCTCCTTAGCACCAATCTAGCGCATCACAGGCATGGAGGTGGAAGCTGTGGAGGGTGTGACGTCACTGTCCCTCCACATTTGAGTGACAGTCTTCCACTGGGTATAGAAGTTGAGGCCAGCCTTGCCGTAGAAGTTAGCATCCCCCCTGAAGGAGCCTCTGGAGCCAGTGAAGGAGAACATAGGTAGTGGCACAGGGATTGGTACATTGATGCCTACTTGTCCCACATCGATGTCATTGGTGAACTTACGGGCAGTGGCGCCATTGTTTGTGAAAATGGCTGTGCCTGAAAATAGAGCAGAGCGTCAAGATACATGACTAACAGACTTAAGTATAAACTGATTTAATTTGTTTTTTAATTAAATTAAAATTTCAGTTACTTTACTTTAACTGATATTATGAATTAAGAGTCTATGACTATTTTCATTTAAATAAGTTGGCATAATAAATTGAAAAGCATATTTCTAATTTTACCAAATGAAATATGTCTTGTTTTTTATTAGTTTATAAATTGAATAGAATGCATGACTCACCATTTCCATAGGGATTGTTGTTAATCACTTCGATAGCATCATCCAAAGAGTCAACATTGAGTGTAATGAGAACTGGACCAAAAATTTCTTCCCTGTAGCATTCCATGGATGGCTGAAATGAGAAGTGTGTTAATAAACCTAAAGGGAACAATAATGAACTAGGAAATTGTCTTATTGTATCTATGAGAAAAGACCAACTTTTAAAACAAAATGGCTGACTAACCTCCCAGACCAAGTTGTTGACTAACCTCCCAGACCAAGTTGTTGACTAACCTCCCAGACCAAGTTGTTGACTAACCTCCCAGACCAAGTTGTTGACTAACCTCCCAGACCAAGTGGTTGACTAACCTCCCAGACCAAGTGGTTGACTAACCTCCCAGACCAAGTGGTTGACTAACCTCCCAGACCAAGTGGTTGACTAACCTCCCAGACCAAGTGGTTGACTAACCTCCCAGACCAAGTGGTTGACTAACCTCCCAGACCAAGTGGTTGACTAACCTCCCAGACCAAGTGGTTGACTAACCTCCCAGACCAAGTGGTTGACTAACCTTGACATCCGTTAGTACTGTGGGTCCAACAAAGTTTCCGTTTTCATAGCCTGGTACCACGCAGTCTCTACCATCCAATATCAGGTTAGCACCTTCTTTGATGCCAGAATCAACCAATCTAGAAATGCGACTCTGAGAAATAGAAATTATATTAGTGACCAATGAACTTATATAAAAGTGACTAGCTGGTAAAACAACTTACACCAATGAGAACATCGGTTACTAACTAACCAGAGTTTAAATTAGTAGCTACCTAAATGTTGAATAGCAAATATGTAAAATAAATAATAGCGCTTCTGTGTACCTTAGCCTGAGGGGAAATGACAGGCCCAAGGTCAGCACCAGGCTCATGCCCAGCATTTATCTTCAGTTTGGTTGCTTTCTCCACCAGTTCTGGAATCCAGTCCTTAGCACTACCAACAAACACTGCGGTACTGAGGGCCATACACCTGAAAAAAAATTTTGTCACTACAAATTGAAGCTTCGCTACTAAGATAAGTTATCATATAGATTTTTCTTATATGACCAAATATGTGAAATGGACCGATAATTATAAACTTACCCTAGTTGCTTATTAAGAGTTTATATTCAGAGGTACTATTCAATAGTTCATTAAGTAAATATAGTTAAATGATTTAGAAAGCATACCTCTGACCTGCAGCTCCAAATGCAGCGCCTACGAGTTGGTTGATAGTGTTCTCTTTATTGGCATCAGGCATGATAACGCCGTGGTTCTTTGCTCCCATATTACTTTGCACTCTCTTGCCATTTCTACTTCCTCTTTCGTAAATGTGAGTTCCCTGAGGGTAAAACAAGTTGTTATTAAAGAGAATCGCACAGTGGGATAGAAAGAACGCAATTTTAACACGGGGGTGCTCAAATTTATAGCATACACCGATACACAACAGTAAATTACACCTGAAAGATATCTTGAAAATAAACTAAATATCAAGGGGTAAGTGAGGTAGAAAAGCACTGGTGATAAGAATCATTTAATGGACCACGGTAACTGCTGTACAGCTACAGTCATTTCATTTTCTTTGCACTTTATAAATTTACTTTTTGAGCAAATAAAATTTGAATCCTTTGTGTATATACCGAAATGGAAAGCAGACGAGTGAATGGTGTAAGTTTTAAATTATTGGATGGTTTTAAATTTTGATTAAGTAAAATCTTTTATGATGAAAATGTGGAACAGTCTGATAATTCGGAGCTTACCCTATAGCTAAGTTCATTTACAAACTCTTACAGGTGCCATATCAGATATTCTGGTCAACATCTAAAATTTCTATCATCTAGCTACTATCTAGCTAATACTTTTCTTTATCATTTTAAAATATCCAAGTGTCAACATAGCCAACCAGTAAAATATACACATATTATGCAATAAGTGCAACACATTAGCTATAATGATTTCCTAAGAAAGTTCACTCTTTTCTAACTAATTGCAACTCACTGCTTGATCACTGCCAACGAAAGATATGGCCCTAATTGCTGGATAGTCACAGATGAAGTTAACAGCATCACTCTGCCCATGAATGACATTAACGACTCCGTCAGGTAGGCCTGCCTCCTGCAGAAGCTTCACCAGCAGCATGGTGGCTCCTGGTACTCTCTCTGAAGGCTTGAACACGTAAGTGTTGCCACACACTGCTGCAACTGGGAACATCTGCAGCGGTAAATATTGTGGATTAGTTATAGAAAAATGAGGTAGGCAAAAGCTGCATGCTACTTTTTTGCAATGTAGGTGCATACTACTTTTTTGCAATGTAGGTGCATACTACTTTTTTGCAATGTAGCTGCATGCTACTTTTTTGCAGAAATATATGGAGCTTAAAAAGAAATTTGAGAGATATTTCATGTTATCAAGAATTAAATAAGCATTTACCAACAACAGTTATGTCCTAATTCCTCAAATGTGAAGAGAGTCTAAAATAAGGACATGGCCAGTAGCTAAGAGGAGTTCTAAATAGAGTCTCACCCAAAGGGGAATCATTGCAGGGAAGTTGAAGGGAGCAATTCCAGCACACACTCCCAGAGGAACTCTGTATGACATTGTGTCAATGTCTTTGGCAACACCAGGCATAGTCTCTCCCAACTGCAGACTGGTGACTGAACAGCAGTGCTCTACTACCTCTGTAACAAAACATATAAAGTAAAACACTTCATTCTAAATGATTATTTTAAATAAGTTTGAAGAAATATAAAAGTAATATCGAGTAGTAGCTAACTAACCTATACAATAGTTTAATCAGGAAATAATAAAAGTCTCCTGCTGATTACACTTATCATATATATATTTTTAATGTGTTCTCTAAAGCTATTAAAATATCAGTTAAGGGCCGTACACACGTAGGGTTTTTTCAGTCTTTCCACCAGACTTTTTTCTCCGCTTTTCCACCAGACTTTTGATTCAAAAGTCAATAGCATCCACACGTGGATTGACTTTTGAATCTCTTGGATTTACATGTGCAATTAACTACTCATATCGGCGATATAACCTCTCCACATTTTTTAAACTAAGTACCTACTAACCTAGGTTATAGGTAGTTAGTAACTTTTAACTACATTGGATAGTTAAAATTACTAATTACTTGGGTTAGATATTTACTAATTATATAGGTTAGTTACTTTTACCTAGAATTATTAATTACTAAAGAACTACCTACCTAGATTACTAAGATTAGTTAGTTACTAATTAACTTAGTTTGGAAATTTTTATGAAGTTTATTACAATAATTAGTTATAAACTAACCGAGATTATTTTAATTTAATTTGATTTAATGATTAACCTAACCCACTCAACAAATGTAATTTAGCTATTATATAAAGTTTAGGTAAAAGTATTAATACGTAGGTACCATAAATATGTTTTGCCGATTGCGTTTTAATAAAAAAATTAAGGCATTGACTTATAGGTAATGTGTTGAAATGAATAAAATAAAGATAGTGATGTGTTATTTTACTAAAATATATTATAGGTCCTAAAAAAAGTTTTAAGAAACATTATTATACTATCAATTTTACTGGCAGTCTTTTATAAAAAGATGAAATATCTTTACCTCAAAGGTAAAGAAATGAATGGAGCAAAGATTGGCTAAAAATGAACACCAATCCAGTTATTTTGCAATATATTTTATGAGTTGACAGTAGCTATACGAAGATTTCCAAAATTGCACCTCTTGATTGGGGGAAAATAATAGAACATGTAGGTTGTTGAAAAGTCTCGGACTTTCGGTGCAAAATTAAAGTCTCGTGGAAAAAGTGGGAGGGGCTTAGCAAAAAGTCCGGTGGAAAGACTGAAAAAACCCTGCGTGTGTACGGCCCTTTAGCCACATAGCTATAATACTTACGCAGTCCACGCAGCACATCTCCCTCAGCATCTGCATGTGTTTTTCCTTGCTCTTTGGTAATCAAGTGAGACAACTCTTTCTGAAATACAAGAGATCTTTAGATTCAGATCTGCTTTTATAGTGTGTTAAATCTATGTAACTAACTACACATCTTTTAAAATTTCATGAGTAGATTCATACAAAAATTACAAAATAGCTAATATATAATTGAAAAAATTATTTATAGGTAATGAAATACAATGATTCACTTGGCCTTGACCAAGAAAAACAAGAATTGTAAATTGATAGCTACTATAGCAAAGAACAACAAGTACGCATACCCATATACAAGACCAAATTTACACATAGCTTGTAGCTATGCAAAAAACATCATCACTAGTTCAATTTCTTAATACATTAGAACTAAGTCACCACTTACCATATTTTCCTTAATGAGTTGTTGATATTTGAACATCACTTGTTGCCTGGACATAATTGATGTCTGAGACCAGCTTTTGAAGGCATTAGAGGCAGCATCTGCAGCAGACACCATCTCCTCTTGAGTGGCACAGGGAACCCTAGTCACAACCTTCACAAAGAGAGTGCCATGTTTAGTTATTTATTATAGATGAACATCTTACTACTATTATTACAAAATTAGAATAAATTACCTCATTAGTAGCAGGGTCATTCACATCAACAAATTTGTCAGTCTTACTTTCCAAAAACTGGCCATTAATAAAGAGTTTAGTTGTAGGGGCAGCAGAGGCATAGCCCCTACGTACAATGGTACTGAAGGCACTCAACATAATTGAAAAATGTATAATTGTCTGGAAATAAAACAATAAAGTAATTAAATACAGTGATCAACCAATAGCAGTTCAGTGAGGAAATATTAGCTAACATAGAACTCAGACAAGCAGCCTAATATTTTGGCAAGCATTGAGCAAGCCTGGAGAGCCTAAATTTAAATATTAGTAAGTAATTCATTCATCATAAAAGGTTTTAAAAAACTATGGAGAGCCAATAATGTCTTGGGACACTTGGAGAAATAAACAATCATATTATGGATATTTCAGAGTAAAGTACGATAAAATATATAATTTAAATTCTCTATTAAGTTTACTAGCTTCTGAGTTTGATATAAGTAATAGCATAATATGATGATTGCTACTAATTTATTAATAGAAAATGATATCCATTAAAATATATTACAAAAAAAATCTCATTTCTTATGTGAACAATTTGAATTTCTTAATATATTTTACCGAAAATGAATGAATGTCAAATTTGAATAATTCTGTGTGAACACTTTACTAGTTTCTGAGGCCTGGATTTCTTGAAGAACATTTATTTAGAGCAAATGAAATATTGGAGAGTAGAGTATTCATTGCATACCTACTGCTAAGGTAGGCTAATAGATGAATTACTTGCTTATTTTACTCATTTATTATAAAAGTCCCAAAACTTCATTAGAAGAGAGAACACATCTCTCTAAAAAAAGTGGAAGAGCAACTTAACATATTCAGTAATCAAGAAAAGCTGCCATAAATTATATAGGCAATAACTAATGGCAGAGGGTGGTAGTGGCCCGAGTGTTGCATGGTGCAGAGGTGGTGGGGGTAGAGTAGTTAAGAGATCCAGTACCTGAGAAGAATTGAGCAGGGAGAGTATGAAATGCTGAGGAGAGTGATGCAGGTAGCTAACCAGAGGGGAAGTGAATGCATGAAAGAGACTAGAAAATGTATAAGTTGGGCTGGTATTGAGGAGGAAGAACTGAAGATAATGATGAAGGAAGCATAGAAGAGAAGAGTGGCTGAGAAAGTGCATCAGGAGTGGATAGAGCCATATAGGAGATGGAGAGAAGAGTAGTTTGAGGATGTACAGAAGGTTTAAAACAGAGATGAAGGAAGAAGATCACAAGGGGGATGGAGTCTTGGGTGTGTTTTGCAGCAAGAACAAGAAGTCTGAGGCTCACCTGCAGGAGGTGGAATTTAGAAAGTGTGGAGTAAAGGTTTGTAGTGCAGAGAGAGAAGATGAACATTTTTTGTTTTGGAATGCGAGAGGCTGGAGGAGGATAGAATTGAAGCCATTAAGCTGCAGAGACCAAGAAGAGGAGGATGTAGAAGAGGTTGTTGGAAGATATCTGTTTGGTGATGAAGGGAGAGATGAAGGTAGGACTAGGAGACTGCTGTACAAGATGTGGAGAGGGAGGGAGAGAAAGGGAAGCTTTTCTGGCTGGTGGTGACATAGGGTGAGAGAGTGGAGGCGGTGTCTGGTGGTGACATAGGGTGAGAGTGTGGAGGCGGTGATAGCTAGGGTTGTGACATTATGCACTTAAAATCATAGACAAAACAAAATGGTATCGAATACTATATATCGCTGGTTTACAACAATTCAACAGTCTTCAACTCAATCCATCTGAGTTAATCTGTTAGTGCAGAGTGTAGGAATAACTGAAAATTGATTATTAAGGCAAGTGAAAGATTTTTCTTTATATGGTGGCAGTCTTACTGGCAGAGGTGAAAACCTGACTTATAATGAGGACTGACCCACAGAAAAGTGAAACAACAATGCTACATGTTGCTCTTTATCTTATTAAAAGACTCGTTCCATCCTCACTGTAACCTCTTAAGCAGCTCCAAAACTCCAGTATTCAGAAATTAGTCTGCAGAAGAAGAGAGTGTTTGTAAAGATCGCTTATTCTTTTCACAATAAAATTAACAGATTAGTTTGTAGCAAAATAAAGCACACTGCACATATAGAAATTAATTAAATATTATTAATTGTTTGGGGTACTTCCCAGAATAGCAGCAAAAAATATTTATTAATATATTTATATTAAATATGTAACATAGATTCATAGATACCAAGTTAATAAAATGAAATGATAATTAGGTCATTAAGATTTATTGAGCACAGCAATACTATTCATTATAACAATAAATGGGAGTATGGGGGGTGGCACGCACCCCTTTACACATATCACTTGTTTGCAACAACACTGTCATAACTCCAAAAAAGCTATTTTTCAGGAGAGACATTTTAGTTCATGTAATGTACGTACATTTAATGGTATATCGTTAGGACATTTAGCCTCTCTATCGGTACATTTTCGTCTTTCGAGCTATGATTATGAAACTTTTACCAAACTAATTAGTATTTTATGATTTTTATGACTATATGGAGAGCTACCTTGAAAATACATGTTTTTGTGTTTATGACGTTATTCCTGGCCTGCAAACAAGCGATATATCAATATTGAAGTAATAAATGGAAAATATCAAGGAAACTGGAAAATTTTCAAAATATGTATTTATCGAATACATATATCCACAAGCCCCCTTCCAGGTCTTTAAACAATATGAAGTGTGCAGTATAAAAAAATAACAGATTCCATCGACTTGTCGTTGGAATTTTTCTATATTGAAAATAATATTCTGGCAAAGTCGGTGGGTTTTTAGCTATTTATTCCTATGTTACCATTAATCTTTTGTGGAAAAATGGGTGAAATGTTTGTGAATCACCCAAATTACTGGGAATTTATGGTGGATTTTTTCATCTTTTTCCAAAAGTCAGTTAGATTTTGTGCACCAAATACAGATTACAGACTGGACTTCAGCAGCTCAGCACCTGAGAGACTTTATAATCTGATCTCTTGTCTGATGTCTCAACTGACTGTGACATACTCAGACATCTGACATAGTGACAGTGTCACAAGACACAAGTGACACTGACAGTCACAGTGTCACTCAGACTGACTCAGTATTTCTGAAATAATGAAATTGAATCATTTAATGATAAATTTACATTCGGAGATATTAATAATTTTGGAGCTGGAATAATATAGGGAAAGTTAATGATTTAATGTCAGGCTTGTACCAGCTCTCTCCAAAAATAACCAATTTTCTCTCAAAAATGATCAAATTATCTTAAGTTCTCTCCAAAATAACATTGTAGCACTAGCATAGTAGAAAAAAAAAATAGATAAAACTCGCCATTTGTAATTGAAGGGCTCAAAATAACTGTCACAAACTTGCCATCAAAATGACGAGTTGGGACATGGATCTGGACGCAGCCACGCAGGTAAATTGTGTATTGCGGCCCTTTAATTATTAATTGCAGCCTTCTCAAGAGATTCTCTATAACATTCTGAACAGAAATTACATTAAAATGTTGCATATCACATCTACCAAAAGGCAAAAGAAGTACAGTGTAGGTATGCTATAATTTATTAATTTAAGATTTCAACGAGTGTTTTGAAAAATATGATGTTTCAGAATATCGATTCTGTTGTTAGAGGCCGCAGTTAGTTATTGTGCCGAAATTTACCTGCTTGACAAGTTGACCCTACCAACAGCATAAGGCTATTATAAATAAATCATAGCTAGTCTACCTTCAAAAAATTAATTAAAAATCATAGACTAGGTACCTACCTAATAATTAAAATATGTAGGTATTGTGATCCTTTTCTACTTATGCAACATTTCAATATATAGGTATTCATCTCTGCAAGATTTAGCTAGGGCTAAACGGTCTAAACCTAGGCTATTTCTTGTTCTTTATAAAAAATTTAGCCAAGCTAGCTACTTAGGAATAGGGTATAGTAAATCTGTAAAAGGGTAATAATTCACCTGTGTGACCAGTGACGTGACCCTAGTCCCTAGGAACTTTGATCAATATTTGATATGAACATAAATTGAACTGTAACTTAGTTGGGTAGTAGGTACTAGTAGTAGCTAACTAGATACTACTACTAGGCTAGATAGGAGCCAAATTTTCTGAGAAACACCAAGGAACTAGTTTAACAAGTTAACTCTCAGCCATGCATCACCTTAAAAAACAAGTTGAAAATGAAGCACTAGGAGACAGGTGTAGGACCTATCAAGGTTCTTATAGAGGCAGAGCAAGTACCGAATTGTACGTCAGTTCCACATTTTTGGGACAAGTAAGAAAAAATATATATATAATTAGTAGGAAGGTAGCCTAAATAATTATTATTAGGTATACCTAGCCTCTAGGTAGGTATATCATATTTTTCTCATATGACCAAAAATGTGGAAGTCACTTTAGGTAGGTTACACTATACCTACCTGATTATACGGTTATACCTACATGTATGTCAAGAACAGTGTAATAGTGCTTCTAATTGCTAGTCAAAAATACCTACGGCAATACCATTACATAATTACCAATACGTAGTTAGTGTTATGTCAGAATATAGAATAGGCTAGGGAAGTAACATCACATGTTAATTATTTTCAAGTCAATCAGTGACGTCACAAAACTATTGAAGTCGGTTCATTTTATTAAACAAATACCTATATAGGGCAAGTGTCGATCTATCGGTCGGTCATCTATCTATATACCTAGGTTGATACTAGAAAATTTAGAAATCTACACAAAATGAAAGAGTTCCTGATTTAAGAGAACAGTTTTAAATAAAAAAAATCGTAAATCTTCAAATAAATAAAATTGGTAAGCAAGCCGTCAATAGTCAACTATTGAATTTGACGGCCATGCTATTTAGTACCCATTTTGGCAGCAAGATGCAATTTTTAAACTTAAATTTCTGAGAGTGGTGTAACTTATTAACTTATTGTAAAAGCCTGTAGTATAGGCAAGACCCAATTTTATTACCAAATTACGTTTCTGATTCACGACTCACTCTTATTAAAAATAGTAATGAGTTCGAGGTAAGACAAGTAGGTATCCCAGTAAACATTACAATTTTGAGCCAACGTTGTCATGCTGGTCTCGTTGTATTGGGCCAGGCTCCGATCAGTACAGATCCGACGAAGTTAGCTCACCTCACAGATGTCCACCGGTCCAGTAGTATAGGTATGGTTAATTGATTATGTTGACCTAATCCTATATAAAAGTTTTGATCAGTTAGTTAATTTGATTTTGTATTATGTAATGGTAAACTCCTAGTTGAGGGAATAGGTATTTAGTAAGGAAAGAACTAAGACTAAATATTTGATTATAATGGGCTGTTAATAATATGTTATAAAGGATTATTGTATTAAGTTTTCTGCAATAAAAAAATCGTAATATTATGTTTGTGCGCAAGCATACTACTTTTGACACAGTTTACTATAATCACAATTGTATCAATATCGATATATGTATATTTTTTTTAAATTTTCACTATCTATATAAAAAAGTAGACGAACACAATAGTATAATTAAAAAAATTATTGCGTTAGTAATTTTTAATATATGTCGAATCAAAGTTGGGTTTTTTTTTTTTTACTGCATCCTGCATAGCCAAGGTCTTGTCTGGGCACGAGTGCTACTCTGAGTGCCAAAAGAGCACTGAGTGCTGCTTTTCCCCACCCTTGTAATCTAGAAGAATCTTATAGATACAAGATATTGCATTAGTTTAGATGTTTTAAGAATATAAGATTAAGGAGAGAAATTAATTTTTTTAATTATTTTTATACTTTATATATTGATAAATTTATTTTTATTAATAGTGAGAACACTACAAACGTTCCTCTCCTGGTAGCGAAACTATCTATGATTATAAGTATGCATATTAAAGTAATGATAAGATAGTATCAATAGTGTTCCAATATTTGTGCCAGGATTAGTTGATGCTCTTAGATGAAAGTTCAAAGTATAGTAAATTTATTAATTCAACCATAGCCTAAGCATAGGTGATTAATAAATACTTTGATTTATATGATTGATTTACATTAAACGAACAGTAATTTTATGCTTCGTGAAATATTTTTAGTAGCAGGAACTAAGTTCCAAGTTATTGGTTGCTTCTACATTTTCGGACACGCGTAGGAAAAGAAATATAATATAATGATAATTCAACTTCTATTCTAATTGGTATCATGGATACAAATTCAAATAAAAGTTAAATAAAGATTATTATATACTAGTGTACTTTCCCGTATAAAATAACGGGTCATCATCAATACCAATTTATTGTCAATTATTACGCTATTTTTAATTAATTCAATTGGAATTAAATTTTCTGCACTGTCTAATTTATTTTATAGATAAAATACATTTAAAATTGAAATAAAAACAAAGATAATTTAAATATTGAGTCAATATATTCCCGTGCGTATCATAGTTACATTCTTCATGTTTAATACCCGTCTTGTAAAAGCGGACACCAAATAAATAAATAAATAAAGGAATAAAAATAAACACACGAGGGAAATTATTAGTATAGAAGATAGATTTTTACGTGCTCGAAAATATGGAACCGTGCGATAATTCGGAGTTTACCTTAAAATGGGACCTAATGGATTTCAGAATCAATTGCTAAACATCATCTGAATAATAGCATTGATGTTTATTGTAGTTACAGTGAAATAAACACCTCAAAAAATAGTCTCAGTTTTCTATGTCTACGAACAGTAATAACATCGAGACATGCTTCACAATTATTACCACTTTTATAAAAGCGAGGCCTGCCGTATAGAGAATGGAAGAAGCATTCAATTGGGTGTGGTCAGCAATTAGAGGATGTCATTGCTTGAATAATTACGATATAAATAATAAAGGAGATCATGGATTGATCTAGTTATTCTAGCGTGTTACTCAATTTAATATATATTATTCATATAAAGTTTTAAAAAGTTAAGTGGTAGAACACACAAAATATAATTTCCTTAATTGGTTATCACGGTTTGCGTTTATAATTTCAGAACGGGTTGTAGTAGTCATGACAGACTGATACAATCTAAAAAATCTAGATCAATTATAATATATAATAAATGTCAATGAGTCGTAACTGAAAAATCGAGAATATCAAATTCTAAATATTGGACTATAAATAATAATAGGAATATTAAAAATGATTTATC
The DNA here is from genome assembly GCA_947561585.1 of Caprella mutica. Taxonomy (NCBI): domain Eukaryota; kingdom Metazoa; phylum Arthropoda; class Malacostraca; order Amphipoda; family Caprellidae; genus Caprella; species Caprella mutica. The sequence continues at coordinate 128,852 of CANNZV010000963.1, forward strand.
TATTCAATGCTGAATGATTAGTTTACTTTGAAAGTAAAATATTTTGTGTGGTAACTCACCGAAAACACATATATGCAATTCTTAGACATACATGGATATCTTCAATTTTATATGATAATTTTTAATCAGTCAATGATATAGTAAATTTAAGATAAATGTAATTTATCAGCATTTAAGTATGAGAAAATGGATTAGTATGAAGGAGTAATTTCACCAGTTCTTTTTGGAGGAATATATGAGTAACTAGATTACGTGCACTCGGTAGAGCGCATACCTTCGCAGCCGCTATGACCCGTTCTCACCCAAAATCTAATAAACTGGATAATGACCAATCGTCCCACCAAGTTACATGCAATATGGTTCAATACTTTTTGAGTTATTGAGTTAGGAATGACCTTGACCTTTGACTGGATTGCTCCCAAAATTCGACCTGATGGTTCCTGGACATTGACCAATCGTCACATCAAATTTCACACAATTTGGTTAAATACTTATTGAGTTATAAATAGCCTTGACCTTGATCTTTGACCTTTGATCCGATCGCTCTTAAAATCTAGCAAAATGGTTCCTGTATATTGACCAATCGTCCCACCAAGTTTTTTATGCAATATGGTTCAATACTTTTTGAGTTATGAATGACCACGACCTTGACCTTTGACCGGTTCGCTCCCAAAAGTCTACAAGCAGGTCACTGGACATCGACCAATATGTTCACCAAATTTCAGGCAATTTGGTTGAATACTTTTTCAGTTAAGCAAATAAAAAGAGGATAAATTAATAAATAAATGCCGTCTAAAATAAAACCTTTCCGCATTCTGCGAAGGTTATTACCCAGACACAATTTAAAGACGAGGCTGCTTGAAGGGCATCAAAAGAAGAAGCTGCACCAACAGTAAATCATATTAAAAGATTTTGTGTCGATATTGATATGCCCACTTTTGTCGCAATAAGTACAACCGATATGATGCCAGCGGTGTGTATAGGGAGGGAAGAGGATTATTATTACTCTGGACATAGGGTCATGCTGACAGTTGGTACTTAATAGCTGACACGGAACAATGTAGGTTCCAATGAGAGGCCAAAATGGGACACTCATAGGTCTGACATTTCTATATTACTTGGGTTGATTATATAGTAATCTCAGTTATACTCCATTACAAGACATTCCTATAAAATAAACATCACAATGTTGGGCCAAAGCTGGTCCAACTCAGTACGAAATTTTGGGCCAGCGTTGCCATGCAGGTCTCGTTGTATTGTGCCAGTACAGATCCGACGCTGTCCCACCTTACGGATGTTCACCGAATCAGTACTGGCTAGATATTAATGTATAAATGACATAAAAAAATAAATAATAGTGCCGTCAATAACGTACGTTGTCAATGTATTGCTGGTGTTGCATTAGGCCAGTGCCGATTCGACGTTTAACCAACTTATTGGCCCCAATAACTTATAATCGTCTTATCAAATTATTAGTACTGACATTACTTAATGTTGCCGATGTCATGACGGTTTACGGCCAGAGCTATTTTCATATTAAAGGTGTATTATGGTTACTCCATACGGAGCACGCGAGAGCAACAGTAGCTTCAAACAATGTGGTAACCGTCGTAAAAATATCTCTTATAGTAGATCAAAATCAGGGGTAAAGAAAATACGATAGATGCATGCATATTTAAATTCAAAACTATATTATTTTACCAAAGCTAATTTAACAAAGTATTAATATATTAGTTAAAAATTGAATAGAAAGTTCAATTTGCAATGTAAATAAATATTTCAATCAGAAAAATCAAAATCATACTAAATATATACATGTATACCCAATTACAAGAAACGGATATATGCAATATCAAAAATATACTTAACGGGTTTTAATTTTGTTATTTGGAGTGCTTAAATTTTGTAGAGATCGTTTACACCTAACCTCTCTGATTGCATGGTAAAGGTATGTTTTGCATGCAGCGATTGTTACGATTATCGTCCAGCGATTACCGCTGCGCACTAATTCACTGCTATTCCTATGGAGCTGTTTTACAGCGAAAGATTATCGCTGAGAACTAGTTCAATGTATTCTTATTGCTAGGCGATCATCACTGAGCGATTATCGCATTATCGCAACAATCGCTGCACACAAAACGTACCTTAATAACAACTGCCAAATAGAACTGGTAGTCCAGTACAATAAATGTACTGGTATATGATTACACCGAAAAATCACTCGATTGGTTAACCAATGTTTTCTTTCATTGGGCCTGTGATGTTTGGGAGCCATTGGTCCAATGTTACTTTCATGGCATTGACACAAATCTGTTCAACAACTGTTGTTTCAGTGTCACTTACCTTACATTGGCCCAATGTATATTGGCACTGACGAATAATCTGCATGGCCTTAATATGTTCGTCATAAAAAGTTTTAATAATGTAATTATACGGGAGTAAACCACAGTATATAGAGTAAACTCAAAATACATTTAATATTAAAATATCACTGGCCGTAGGCCGGTATGATATCGGCACGAATGAAAAGTTTATAATTCATTTGCAGAGCTGGTCCAATGCAACACCAGAAATACAATGACAATGTTAAATAGTGCCGGCACTAATAAGTTGTTTATAAGTTTCTATAAAGTGCTGTACTACTATATTGTTTTCATTAATTATAATCATAAATTTATAATTATAATTAATAATGAGAACACTACAGCATTTCGGCCAGTTCCCCTCCCGATGGCGGAGCTATCTATGACTATAAGTAAAAGAATGCCTCGCTTTTAATACCAATATCACGACTTAATAGTAATTACAAATGGGAATAAGAGCAAGACACGACTCTAAGTTATTATATAATTGTAACTCTTTAAGCATTTCCTTTTCACTGAATAATAATGAAAAAGGACTCGACTTAGCGTATATTGCTTATTGTTTTGGCAGAATAAGCTGATGGAAGTTCAAAGTAGCGAATGAATGAAAAGTATTGAAATTTAACTATAGCTTAAAGGTCCTCTCCAGGCTCCGGGAAAAAAATGAGTTTATTACATAATATTACAGAACTAAGGTCTACGATCATTATTCCGCAAACCGCATACAATTTGGTTCAGTATGTATTTTATTATTTGCTTTTAAAGTTTTTTAATACTCTGTGAGCAACAATCGAGCGAATCTCCAACCTGACGCTGAGAAAGAAGATTGTACACTCTTTGTTATGATTGTAAATTTAGATTTTTAAACAAACAAAGCATTTTTGGCTCTCTATTAAGATATTAATTGTTTCTAAAAGTATATAAACGTTTCTATAATAAGTTTATCCAAATTTAAACCTTTAAACGAATAATGAATAGATTTAATAAACCAAATACCTAGTTGACAATCAAAACAAATGGTGTACATTCTTCTTCTTTAGACTGAAACTTAGAAAGTCGGAAGTAAAGTAGATTTTGTAGAGTTTGGATTATAAAAATCTTTAAAAGCATATAAAGTTAAAAATATGCTATCAAATTTTATGGGGTTTGCAGTAAAATAATAAGAAACATTAGCCTCGTTGATTTAGGCGATAAAAAAATTTGCTTGGATGGGACCTTTAAATCTCAGTCTCTCACTCAGTATAGGTTAGTAATTAGTTTGATACCTTGATTTATTTAATTGTGTTACATTGAACAAGCAGTAATTTTGTGCCTTGTAAAATAATTTTTTGTAGCAGTGTAAACTCCGATTCATTGGCTAAAATATATAATTATTAATTAACTTTTATTTAAATTGATAACCATGATTTAATCAGCTGATTCTGGCAATATCCGTAAAGATTTTTCTTTTAATCTAACTCATAGGAAATCAAATGTTTCAGGAGTTACAATTATATAATAACTTCGAGTCATACCTCGCAATTATTACAGCTCTTATGAAAGTGGAGTTTAATAAATGATATGTACTACATAAACATGAGTACAAGGTAACAAAAAGTTCTGTCCGTTCTTAAAGAATAAAAAAGTGGTTGACGGTATGTGTAACTTAAATTTATTCTTCGAAGTAATCATCATTAAGAAATTTCTGCCATTATGTTTCCAGCTGTTCTATCTCTTTGTTTTAAAATCCAAAACGAGGGGCATCTTGCGTATCGCTGTTTTCTCGCCACCGTACTGCATCCTTATTCAATAGTGTTTACCAGTGATGAAATGTCGGTTTTGAACGAAACCTCCAGAATGCTGTCTCTCACTTCGCAAGACCCCTATACCCCTCACAAGATTATTCATTGTACTGGTGGTGGACAGCTAGTCGTCAAATTATTCCTTATGAGTTATGAGCTGCTACCAACGGGTCAAAAGTTGATTGGAACCCTATTCTGGAAATCGTAGATATTGGAACTTGTGTAACAGAACGAGTCAGCACTGGTGAATCGCAAGTGTGTGTTTTTCCTCCATGACAACGCCATGTCGCGCGAGTGGAAAGAATACCTTACAGCAACTTGGGTGGGAGACTTTGTGCCACTCATCTCATTTACCTGTCTTGCGTCTTCCGATTATCCCTTCTTCCACTACCTGGATTATCATTTTAGACATAATTCATTCACCAATAAGATTTGAAATGTAAATTTCACTGAATAATATAAGCATTTATTTAAATAATTGTTCATTGGGGTGGAACTTACAGGGTGGACTTTATCTATAGCTGGAGTGAAATTTACCGGAGGGAAATATAACCGAATAAAATACAGATCGCTAGGTATAATTTTCTTGTTGAGTGGAGGGGGTGAAGGAGATACCGCTTCGCATTAAAATTATTACTCCTACCTACTGGCTACTGGTTTAGGGACAAAGAATGCGAATGATATTTTGTAAATTATTCTCAAAATACTATCTACTTACTTGTTCTCAACCACCATCAACCGAAACCAAGGTATAAGAACATAATCAGGTATAGTACCTAGCAGACGACACAAAAATATGACGTCACCACAACAACACATTCCTTGTTTGTGACCGAGCGGCTCATAATTCCTCGTATTTGCATGTTAATATCGAGAAGTTTGAAGTCATTTTATAAGGGTTTCGTGCAAAAGAAAAACGGAAATGGCGATTGAACCTTAAAGTTGATTATATAGATATAATTCAGGTGTGTTTTTATTGTTCATTTCTTTAACTTATCTATAAAAAATAGGGTCTTGAAAATAGGCTACCTAGGAGCCTAAACTAGTGTTAGTTAACTGCTAAATTGTAGTTCCTATGAATAACAAATAAGAAAAAAAATAGTGGAAATACAATTTAACCAATGCTTAGTTAGTAAATGATAAGAAAAAATTCAATTTAAAAGTGATTAAGTTTAAGTAAGTTTTTCCATTTTTCAAATTGTGGTCAGAGTCGCCATTTTGAGTCACCCGGTGGTCACGTCAAACTATAGATTCAATCAGCTGATTACCATACCCTATGTTACTGTATCCTGACCGAAACAAACGGATTTATTTTCCAGCCATTTTTTCTTTTCAGTTTCTACTGGTCGTTGGCGGGATGAGGTTACGTCTCTTTTGTCGCTCCGTGACCTAAATGAATGTGAGCAACACTCTCGCGAAAAAGAACAGTGGAATCAGTGTCAGACAGCACGATACGTACTAACAAAGTGTTACTATTTATTGAGAACATTTTAAATACATACGCAAATTTAATATTTCAATTAGGGCCTTTAAAGTTAAATATGCAAGCAAAATTTAAATAATTGTGTTACCTACTAGAATGTTTATGCATGTCATTTCATGCTGTTTGTTTTCAAAATCGGTATATCTCTTTTAGAAAATTAACCATCGTGTCTAGGGTAAATTCGGAATTATCAGACGGTTTCACATCTTCGATCATATAAAAAACTATTGCTATAATAATTATTATGTATCGTTTTTTCTTATATGATCGAAGATGTAAAACCGTCCGGTAACTCGGTGACAGGTTGCATATCATCAACATTCATTACGCACGTTATAAATCTCTTACCTGTGTACTAATTACATCTCATTAACATCACCTCACCTGATTTACACACCACATCGATCGATGGGAACTTGCAGGTAAATAGGAAAATGATCAAACTGGAGGATTTGATTTATTTTGTAGCTAGCATTTCTTATTTAAATAGGTACTATCATATATTGAGTATGTATAGTTATTATCTGAATATTTAATAGTTCTTATTTAAATATTTAATAGTTATTATCTAAATATTTAATAGTTTTTATCTAAATATTCAATAGTTATTATCTAAATATTTAATAGTTATTATCTAAATATTTAATAGTTTTTATCTAAATATTCAATAGTTTTTATCTAAATATTTAATAGTTATTATCTAAATATTTAATAGTTATTATCTAAATATTCAATAGTTTTTATCTAAATATTCAATAGTTATTATCTAAATATTCAATAGTTATTATCTAAATATTCAATAGTTATTATCTAAATATTTAATAGTTATTATCTAAATACTTAATAGATATTACCTAAGGTTAAATAAATTTAATAGTTATTATCTAAATATTCAATAGTTATTATCTAAATATTTAATAGTTATTATCTAAATATTTAATAGATATTACCTAAGGTTAAATAAATTTAATAGTTATTATCTAAATATTCAATAGTTCATGTTACTTTAATTAGACATTTACAATTTTTTGTACTTTATTTCATTTCAGGGCAAAATCTCTAAATTTTGTGTTAGAATTAGTGTCTAATTGTGCCGTGACATGACAAGCTGACAAGGTCACAACACAATGGTGGCTGTTCTCGGTCTGGTGCCCCAAAGGAAGGGTGTCGTCCTTTTCACTTTCACAATTAACTGCGCAATGAAACATTTAAACACTAATTTAGAATTTGCCTTTTTTTCATGTCATAACTACATTTAATTTTTCGAATTTTTTAAAAGTATTTTTTAACGCTATTTACTATCTATCTTATATTTTAGATCGAATTTACCAACGAAAATTGTATCTTTAATTAATAGAAATCATTACAATGGTATTGATTTCAATGAATAAAGAACTAAAAAATCCTAAACATTCACAATATTTTATCATCAATAATAATGTTATTTCAAGCGAGTATATAATATGTAAATCTGCCTTTAAATTATGATTACTTATAAATCAAGAATTGGAATGCATATTCATACTATCCGCAAAACATCCATACAATTATACTCTTCATTTCTTATTGTAAATTTCAAAGGGGAAATAATTTTTTGAATTAACATTTTCTCTCTAAATCAAAATAATTTTCTTTGAATTTAATAAATATTCATTAAATTGGCGCAAGCAATTCATTTGTTAACATTAAACACCAAAGCACATTTACGATGGTTATCACTAGGGTTGTGACAATATGCGTTTAAAATCATTGATCCTGAAAAATTATAGACGGATTGAATTAAAGACTATTTAATCGTTCTAAACCAGCGGTATACAGTATTCGATACCTTTTCATTTAGTTTCGTCTATGATATTCTTAAAATCTATATTTTTAACGCATATTGTCATAACCCTAGTTATTACATTCGACTAAATTGCACTGTCGGTATAAATCTAGATTTTGAAGATATCCAACATGTAAGAAAATTGTTTGTCATACAGTAGAGTAGAACATCATTGTATAATTTTATATGAAGATGATTATGCTAAAGTCTTCTGTTATACAATCATTCCTATGTTTAATTTATTTCTTGACTAAGTTAAATGCGACATCTATAATTAATTTGCTATACCTATATATCATAACTAACGTTTGTCAACCAGTTTGATGGTATTGTTTGAGTTTGATGAATTTGTTGTCATTGTTTGATAGTGTATACGGAGTATAACATATGTCACTTCTTTAAGTCTAGAAACGAATAAAGCTGTTCACGTTATGTCCATGTCAAAATGTAAATTGTGATAAGAACACATTTCTATTTCTGTAAAAAAAAATTATTTCAGAAGAGTATGCAATTGATATTGAATTGCAATTTTACGGAGAACTTTTTTCTAAGTTGGTATGTCCAATAATTTCTTCCGAGTGAAGATTTTTTTCAATCAAATATATATAGCTATATATCTTATAATTTTATTTATATCATTTGGAATATTTATCTTTTATTATGTTCTAACCTCAAAATAAATTATGCGTGAACGCATGAGAAAGTTCTTCACTCAATTCTCAAAATATTGGGTCGTGTCAGTGAAATGAAATTCCCAGACCTAATTCTATATGTTATTTTCTGCATGCGATGCACGATGCAGGTTGATATAAAGAAAGGGTGATGAGACTGAGTTAGAATCGAACTACCAGTCATGAGTGACACGCTAAAATATCTCTCTCTATCATATCTATCAATTAAATGATTCTGTATGAACTTTCTAATTGAAGGGTGAATTTTGTCATTCTGTTCATTATTAGCGATTTTGTTGTAGCATAATATGATGGGTAGAAGGATGATTCTCGTTGTGACTGCAGACACCAGGTGTGGTTTGTCAGAGGTAAACCTTTGGGTCTAATTTGTCTAACGGGATGATTAGATGAGCTTATTATGCTCCGCTAGGCAGGCAGTTACAGTTGTCTGTTAGACTATAGAGAGAATGCAATCTGTGATAGTGAAGGATAATTTACTGATTGAAAAAAAGACTGTACGTGAAATTATTATAATATTTATCAAACTCATGTTAGGCATTTTTCTTAGTTACAAAGAATGAAACATCATGACGGGCTGAAAATCATAACAATAGTCTCATTTCACATGCATCTCCTTACTGAAGTAGTTCTGAGAAGTCTCGAACCCCTACTCCTTGTGTCAAGTGTTACCTATTTCACCTGTAATCTTCTCACTGATTTACCTTCCTTCTCCCTTTCTTTTCAAAGTATAGTTTCACCTTTTTTCAAATTCACAGGCATACCCGTTAGTTCCAGTGATAGAGTTAGTGCTCACCTCAGAACATTGACTTCTCATTTGATTACAGGTGCAACTCAATATAGTTACTGTCATTTCAATTTTCTTCAAACTATATATTGATCTAATATAGAATAATATTTTAATTTACAGTTAGATGGCGACACTTAGCCTATATTGAGTTACATTTCTTTCTTTATCTTAGCCTGGAAGTATAGTTACAATGTTATATTGTCACAATTTAAAAATTGAAGTCATTGAATAGTATAAATCATTGAATAATCGTTTGGGGAATTACCCATCTATGTACGCAACTTAAGTGAGAAAAGAATAGTATATTTCATTATAAACTATATAATATACTGAATAGTGAATCTATTACAATACATAATTATTAGGAAAGCAAGGATATGGCTAATTGAAAAGTATTGCTGTACTTTTATTATTCTAGCTCCATTTTCTCCTCTTTCTTCTCCTCTTCATTCTTCTATCCCTTCATTTCTTCTATCTCTTCACTTCTTCTATCCCTTCAGAGTGAGTGAAGCGTGACTCACTCACTCACTCACCATCTCTCATGAGTACCGTTAGATGAGTAAAGACATACTGTCATAATTAACAGTAGTCGTACACTCAATCAGTATACTAACTGAATATCTAAATTAATTTCCAAAATAAAACTGTATGGGGCAATATCTGAGTTATCGGACTGGTTTACATTTTTGGCCATATAAAAATTGAGGTGACCGGAAATTTCGGTCTCTGAATTATAAATGACCTCTCAACATAAATGACCGTTATGTAGTTTGTTGTATCTGCCAGTTTGTTGTACTGTACACTTCTTAATTGTTTAATGACCTGGCAGGGGTTTCAAAAGGAAGAGGGGGGGGGGGGGTACGCCCCCCTTTTTCATTTGATAATCTAATTTATAAGTTTTATTTATACCTCAGACCGAATATTCCGAGACCGAATTTTCCGCTCATTTTACAACGGTTAATTATGTTATCCGCTTTTAATAAATACACAACACTCTTTACTATCCATAATTACTAGTTTTTCTATTATTGTTCTTTAATAAAATCATTATAAAATGAGACCGAGTTTTCCTAGAACCAAAAATTGAATAATAATTAAAATAACGAGTTAAATTTTAGACATCATTTTTTTATACGATCGAAAATGTGAAACCGTCCAATAACTAAGAACTAACCCTAGTCATCACCGACAGTTTAAGTACACAGCATCTGTCTTATTTACCGCTAGATTTATCATCTTGATTTAATCGAAGCTTTACGACGTTGTGGTTATTTCTGGAGCAACGCTTGTTACAACGCTAGAGTTACAACGCTCTTGCAACCTAATAACGCTTCTAAAGCATCACAGTTGCAGGATAATGTGAATTAAACTGATTTATAACGGTCTCTTGATGGATGGAGTCATTTTAAACAGTGTACGTTACTTAACAGGATGCAATAAATACTGAAAATTGGGTCAAAGTGATTAGCATTGGTAATATATCTGACCCTATTTTTTGGATAGTCTCAATAGTAAGTCAGTCGTGTGGTGATGGCTTAAAGATTCAATAAATGAACAGTGAAGTAATTGAAGCCTTTATTGGAAACAATAGATATTTTATTAGTTATTTCATCATTTCTTAAAAGAGACAACTAATACTTGAGAAAAAACGATATAATGATAATTAAAATGTAATGAAATTATTTCATTATATATCGTTTTTTCTTAAGCATTAATTATCTCTTTCAATAAATGATGAAATAACTAATAAAATATTTATGATTCCAATTAAAGCTTCAATTACTTCACAATCGTTGATAGGTTTAATCACGTTACAGAATGTTTATTTATTATATCACTTTAAATTCTTTCACCATCTCAAGTCATTGCCTTCCTGAGAAATAAAACTTTTAAACTATGGACGCCATCTTGGAAAGTTTACTGCATATTCATTGCTATTAATATTGTCGTGCTTTGTAATTAAGCGTACTGTACTATTATTAAACAAAGGGAAATCTTCTCTTTTATGTGTCACATTTACTTGAAAAGAAAGTAATTCACAGTTTGAATGGAAATATGCATCGCCTGCTGAGACGAACTCCAGCTCTATACCTAGGGTATGATTGTTGTTCTTCTGGAAATCATTTCACCTATAACTTCATCAGTACTTCACCGATATATTTTTTTTAGTTTTAAATGGAAAAATACAGCTATTTCTTATTATAGTGTAAACAAATTTATGAAATTTTATTTTTTTCTTCCAAAATTGCCCTTTTTATTCTAGATGTTGTTACTCGGAAAATGTACCCAGGTCTTAGCTTTCCCTGGGGGTTGTGTACCTCAGGGGTTCAACTTTTTTGTCCTATTTTTACAACATTTAACTGTAAATGTTATTATAACGTACTATGTCATTCATTATTAAACACGTTATATGTTACAGTGACGCTTTATTTCACTCTTTTATTGAATGTAACCCAGAATATAAAAAGATAGGTAAAAGTATTCTATGTCCCCACCATACTTTCCTTCCTGGGTATACTGCTCTGTTTTATGCATTAAGAATCTACTGATAGTTAACTAATGATGCTGCCTATATAAATTCTAACAAGAAAAACCTGCCCATTAGATTCTCAAATTAATTTCCTTGCGATTGACGTGGTAGCTTTACTGAGAACAAATGTCTGCATCAAATTAAAAAATTTCTTATCTTTTAGTACTTTAGTATTTACTGTTAGGAAGAAAGTTAGGTTTTTGAACACTTAATTGCATAAAAACACAGATAGCACATGATAAAGTTCTTCTTAAATTAGGTTAACTTTCGAGTTATTTGACGGTTCCACATTTTCTAACATGTAAGAATATGTTATAATAAATATTAATGAAAATATAATATAATAATTATTATTTGACTTTTATTCTAATTGGAATATTTCATGATATCATGCATGGATACAAATTAAAATAAAAGATAAATAATAATTTTTGTACAGTTCTTATATGATCGATAATGTGGAACCGTCCGATAACTCTGAACTTTCCCTAGTCGTTTTATTTTAGAAATTTTAAACTATATTGAGTTTTACTAAGCGTTATCAGTGGAAAGTGCAAGTCATTGTTTTTTCAATGGTAAATAATTGAATTAGCTGTGAATTACATTGAAGTTTTATCTCTTTAATAATCATTTTATCTAAATACTCACAATTGAGATAAAATAATTGATTAAAATTTTCTCATGGAACTTTCGCATTCAAATTATCTCTTTAGAAAGTTATGATAAGAACTATTGCTAATATTAATATTTTGTTGACATAATAGATAATTATTTTGTTTTTTAGCGGATTACAGAACATATTATTGATATCATAGTGTAATTTAATCCATTGCAATGATTACCTGTTGATAATTGCGTTGGTTTCAAGAAAAAAATTCAAGATGGTGGCAGGCCATGTAAAATCTCAATCTCACACACCGCCTCCTAAAGATCAGCAGTTCGTGAGGCCTCCTAAAATTCCTCGACCTGGTAAGTATATTTTTAAACACCACTGTTAACTCCTTATTAAGTGTTACATTTCATGTGCTTACCTGGAATTCTTTGATATAAAATAATAACATAAAATGATAATTTAAGAGGAGTAAGTAGCAGGTTATTCTTGGCGTCTACGTATTATCTTGCATCACATCTATAAAATTACAATTTAATCTGCATCATATGGCATTAATCTCACTGCGATGTATTATTTCCTTTGTTAAGTATTTATTTTATTTTATCATAAAATTGTGCTATTTTACTATTAAATAGCTAACAGTATGTCAGTAAATATATATCTTAATTAGCGTCTTACTATATCTCAAAATTATGGCTAGAGGGTAAATTTCGCATTATCGGACGGTTCCACACCATAAAAGAAAAAGTATATAATAATTGTCATTATTGAATTTGTTTAATTAGTATCCATGATACATACCGGTATCATGGATACCAATTAGAACAGCGACTTAAATATTGATTATAATATATTTATTTCTATATGATTGACGATGTAGAACCATCCGATAATTAATTCGTAATTTACCCTATGTATTTTAGTATACATGCAGTAAAATGTTCATAAGTAATGCTTTAAAGACTAGAAAGCTGTTTAGTTGCTTAGTATGTAAAGTATCGTTAAATAGCACCATTCGCTGCTCTATCTCACGCGGTTGCGTCCTAGTTACCCACTCAGCGACACCTGATGTTCATATCGCTAACCAGCCTTCTCGCTAACCAACCTTCTCGCTGTCATGCTTCATAACCCCTCAACTATTTCTCTCAAGAAATCTATTTATTATAATAACTGTAATTGATTTAGGTGTGTAGAATTCTGTTGTGTTTCTCTCTTTGTTTGGTGGCAATTACCGATTGGAATCACGTCATAGTTTGTAATTTTGAAAACTTTCTCTGAGTGGTGAGTTGAATTGACACCAGGCCTCATTATTTTATGATTGTCTGTGACGAGTTGGAATACAATCGTAAAGATTTAATATAGAACTAATGCAGAATTAATTTGAAAAAAATTCCTCTAGAAAACTAGGTTTATTGTTATGAAAAAAAAAAGAATGTTACGTGTCTTGTATCTGGAGTTAATATAGAGAATGGATTCTGTTTTATTTTAATGTACGCTATAAGGTATAAATGTAATAACTGTAATTTATGAAAATACCTTCTAAAAGTATAAATCGTACTGTAAATCTGCGAAATCTTTTTTGATATTCAGTGTATTCAAATGAATGTAGTTTGAAGTGTTAGTTAGATTTTACAGTTTATTGATCAGGTTGGTTATGTTATATGGCTTCTTCTGTCCCCTCCGTTATAAGGTTTGACTTGCTCTCATTTCGATTCAATGAGTTGGAACTGACGCTACTCAGTTTAGAACACACAGTCATAGTTCATTCGTTATGATTAATAATCTCAATAAAGATTGACGATGTGCATTGAAGTTGATTGATTCTGAAGATATACTGAACTGCAATGGCTGAAAATAGTGATGAGGCGAAAAGTGTTGACGATACAGAGGAAGTATCAGATGTTGCGGAAATACCGACTATAATTGAGAATTCCATTGATGATGATTTAGAACAGCCTAATGTTGAGCGTCCTCAGTCTACTGTATCTGAAAGACCTAAATCCATTCTGAAGGTAAAGACATCACATCCTGATAGACCAAAATCAGCCCCATTAGACCCCGATCTGGTGCCAGATCAAGAAAACCTAACACCTGAACAATCTGAAGGGGATGACAACTCTGTAGTTATCAAAGCCGGGGAAAATGTGGTTGGTGGGTGAATTTTTTATAATAATATATTATTCAGATAAATTTTCACTTATTTTTCAGAATTATGCTGTAACTCCATAACTGTAATTAATATTGCATGCCTAGTTTAAATTTATAATTGTAGCATCTAAATAGCTGATGTACGTAAGTAACCCGTTTAAGTGTGGTTGCATTATATGATATAATGAAATTACCAGGCCTGTATTTTTTGTATTTAACACTTTATTTTGTGTTAGATTGTTATAGTAGAATAGTAGAACAGTAACATTTAAAAGAATCAGCAAAATTAAGGGAGGTTAGAATTTAATTACTATCCAATAGATAAATAGGGTAAGTTTCAAGTTATTGAACGATTCCATATAAGAATTCATATAAGAAAAAAAAATTAATAGGTATTATATACATTTTTATATGTAATATATAAATTACATTTTCTGAATACGTTCTTCTGGACCACCCCGTATGCTAACCTTTGTGTAAATGTTGTAACATTATACTGTTCTTATCGCTCAACCTTTACGATAGTGAAAAAAATACTAGACTATTTTTGCTCAAACTTGTATTGAAGTTGTCTTTTGATTATTTTTTGACATTTTCTTTACATGTTATCGAGAATTTTAATTCTCATGAATAATATAAATGAAATGCTTTATTATTTTTTCAAATAGAAGAATAAAATGTTCAGAAGAGAAAAGGTTGTGTTGTTTTGTATGGAATAAAATTTTCTTTTATGTTCAGTTTCAAATTATTTCTTTTTTACTTTCATTTAATTTACGCCGTGTTTATTTAATGTGAAGCAATACTCTCTTTTACTGTGCTTGCTCTCTTTGGAAATTTCTTTGGTTTCATTTGTGGCAGGTTTACCTAGCAGTTCATGCATATATTCACTAGGTTTTATCTGGGGGATATTGTGTTACTTTCTCTACAAATACGCACTGGCTTACATCACTTATGAGGTTCTGTTTAGAAAATTGCGTCTTGGGGAAACTGTTTAGCAGTATTTGGTTTGTATTTTGAACAGTCATTTTTTCCTGTCTAAGTTACTGCTATTTCAATTAAGATCCCTAATATTTTTTTTGTTGGTCAGCGATATGACCGTTGCTTCTAAAGCAGACGTTAAAGCCTCTTTAAAATTATTTGACAGAATGTACAAAATTCTGTTTTTGCTTCGTTAAATGCTTTTTGACTTCAATTAAAAGCATACATAAAATTTGGTTAAGAGGTTTTTTCCATAAAGAATTTCTTTCTTCGTATCGAAATAGAATTAATTCTGACATTCAGTCAATATTGAAGATAAAAAATAGTTTTAAATAAGGCTGTTATAAGTCAAATGTTTTATTTTTCATGATTTGGTATAGATACTTCGTGTAATTTATATAAAAACTAGTGGTCAAGTTAAGTTTGTGTAAAAAAATTTCTCCTATCTTTAGGGTGTTTGCTCTTTTTCTTTACATGAGTTGTCTAGAAAAGCAGACCCTGCAAGATATTATCCCTTGAGCAACCACTATACTGCAAATAGAAATGAAAACAGAAACTGCATGGTTTGGAGTCTTTCACATAACTTTCAGTCTTATTTAACTTTTAAATATTGTTAGATATCATTTCAGTTGAGATTTTATAACAACAACATATAGAGTTTATATTAATTTTCCTATACCTACTTTTTTTTTAATATAAGTTTATTTTGTTCAATGTTAATAATTCTCATATGAAAATCCAAATTTTCGATCATACCATTTTAAGAATATAAGAATATAGTATATAATATTAATTATTTATCCTTTTTCGAGTTAAATAGTATTATTATTGTATTCTATTTCTTATGTGATCGAAAATGTGAAACCGTACAATAACTGTAACTTAATTACTCTATAAAACGCGAATAAATAAATAAATAAATAATAAATTTATAGCAATGAAGATATACATACTTATTTCTCTGAATAGTTTATTTTATCTTTTCTATTAAATTAAGTGTGTATTTATTTTCTCTTTAATAGTGTAATCATTTAAAAATGTGAACAGTACTGAAATATTTAATTTCATTGATAATATCCCATTCAAATTTACAAAGCATTTTAAAGCATCACTTTGGGTATGCTATTGTGACCTCTTCATTTTCCTCACATTTCCCCAAAGCGGTGTGAGTTACGCAAGCTAATTCGTGTGAAGAATTCACGCGAAAGACTGTAAGGTGTCACGTTACATTTCCCGCCGTAACCTTCTGCTCGTCACGTAATTTTCTTCATCTTCTGATGACAGACAATGTACAAACACTCTGTTTTTGTTATTATTGTCTTTGGGGAAGGATTTTGGATATCTGCTGTCATAATAGCCAATAATGACAGTAAACTATTCATTTGGTGTCAGTAAAAGATTTAAAAACAAACAAAGCATGTGAATAGAACAAAGCATCCTTACTATGTAGGTACTGTGCTATATCAGATTGATAAAGAAACTCCCATCACCAAATATAACTGTATTCATTTATTTATATGTATCTTCATTTTATTATGAGAAGGTGAAACTTATTTTATCAATCAATTTGTTTAATTTATCTCTGAAGAAATGTGAATATGAACCACTATTATTAACACCATGCAGTACAGGACATGTTATTAATTTCTTGAAAATTTATTTGATATGAAGGATTTAGGATTTTATTCAATTGCATGTGCTTATTATCAATACATATGTACCTACTTATTTAAAAAAATACTCTCAACAACAATCAAAACAATGATATATATTTTAATTAATAATATTAGTGTGATTCGTACCCATGGCCACAAATTATTAGTTTTTCAATTTAATTTATGTTTTTTGATAAAATATTAAATAGCATTAATACTGTAGCTGCAGTAGGTTTTTTCTCCCGATTTTTTATCATATCTCCTGTCCTTGGCAAATGAAATCATGACAATTGTAAGCTAATCCATGAACTTTCATGAGTAACTAGTTAGTATAGAGTAACTGTACTTACTTTAGAGTAACTGTACTTACTTTAGAGTAACTGTACTTACTTTAGAGTAACTGTACTTACTTTAGAGTAACTGTACTTACTTTAGAGTAACTGTACTTACTTTAGAGTAACTGTACTTACTTTAGAGTAACTGTACTTACTTTAGAGTAACTGTACTTACTTTAGAGTAACTGTACTTACTTTAGAGTAACTGTACTTACTTTAGAGTAACTGTACTTACTATAGAGTAACTGTACTTACTTTAGAGTAACTGTACTTACTATAGAGTAACTGTACTTACTTAAGAGTAACTGTACTTACTTTAGAGTAACTGTACTTACTTTAGAGTAACTGTACTTACTTTAGAGTAACTGTACTTACTTTAGAGTAACTGTACTTACTATAGAGTAACTGTACTTACTTTAGAGTAACTGTACTTACTTTCGAGTAACTGTACTTACCATAGAGTAACTGTACTTACTTTAGAGTAACTGTACTTACTTTCGAGTAACTGTACTTACCATAGAGTAACTGTACTTACTTTAGAGTAACTGTACTTACTTTATAGTAACTGTAATTACTTTAGAGTAACTGTACTTACCATAGAGTAACTGTACTTACCTTAGAGTAACTGTACTTACCTTAGAGTAACTGTACTTACTTTAGAGTAACTGTACTTACCTTAGAGTAACTGTACTTACTTTCGAGTAACTGTACTTACCTTAGAGTAACTGTACTTACCTTAGAGTAACTGTACTTACTTTAGAGTAACTGTACTTACCTTAGAGTAACTGTACTTACTTTCGAGTAACTGTACTTACCATAGAGTAACTGTACTTACTTTAGAGTAACTGTACTTACCTTAGAGTAACTGTACTTACTTTAGAGTAACTGTACTTACCTTAGAGTAACTGTACTTACTTTCGAGTAACTGTACTTACCATAGAGTAACTGTACTTACTTTAGAGTAACTGTACTTACTTTAGAGTAACTGTACTTACCTTAAAGTAACTGTACTTACTTTAGAGTAACTGTACTTACCTTAGAGTAACTGTACTTACTTTCGAGTAACTGTACTTACCTTAGAGTAACTGTACTTACTTTAGAGTAACTGTACTTACCTTAGAGTAACTTTACTTACTTTCGAGTAACTGTACTTACCTTAGAGTAACTGTACTTACTTTAGAGTAACTGTACTTACCTTAGAGTAACTGTACTTACCTTAGAGTAACTGTACTTACTTTAGAGTAACTGTACTTACCATAGAGTAACTGTACTTACCTTAGAGTAACTGTACTTACTTTCGAGTAACTGTACTTACTTAAGAGTAACTGTACTTACCTTAGAGTAACTGTACTTACTTTAGAGTAACTGTACTTACCATAGAGTAACTGTACTTACTTTAGAGTAACTGTACTTACTTTAGAGTAACTGTACTTACTTTAGAGTAACTGTACTTACCATAGAGTAACTGTACTTACTTTAGAGTAACTGTACTTACCTTAGAGTAACTGTACTTACTTTAGAGTAACTGTACTTACCATAGAGTAACTGTACTTACTTTAGAGTAACTGTACTTACCTTAGAGTAACTGTACTTACTTTAGAGTAACTGTACTTACCATAGAGTAACTGTACTTACTTTAGGGTAACTGTACTTACCTTAGAGTAACTGTACTTACTTTAGAGTAACTGTACTTACCATAGCGTAACTGTACTTACTTTAGAGTAACTGTACTTACCTTAGAGTAACTGTACTTACTTTCGAGTAACTGTACTTACCTTAGAGTAACTGTACTTACTTTAGAGTAACTGTACTTACCATAGAGTAACTGTACTTACTTTAGAGTAACTGTACTTACCTTAGAGTAACTGTACTTACTTAAGAGTAACTGTACTTACCTTAGAGTAACTGTACTTACTTTCGAGTAACTGTACTTACCTTAGAGTAACTTTACTTACTTTCGAGTAACTGTACTTACCATAGAGTAACTGTACTTACTTTAGAGTAACTGTACTTACCTTAGAGTAAATGTACTTACCATAGAGTAACTGTACTTACTTTAGAGTAACTGTACTTACTTTAGAGTAACTGTACTTACCTTAGAGTAACTGTACTTACTTTCGAGTAACTGTACTTACCTTAGAGTAACTGTACTTACCTTAGAGTAACTGTACTTACCTTAGAGTAACTGTACTTACTTTCGAGTAACTGTACTTACCATAGAGTAACTGTACTTACTTTAGAGTAACTGTACTTACTTTATAGTAACTGTAATTACTTTAGAGTAACTGTACTTACTTTAGAGTAACTGTACTTACCTTAGAGTAACTGTACTTTCCTTAGAGTAACTGTACTTACTTTCGAGTAACTGTACTTACCATAGAGTAACTGTACTTACTTTAGAGTAACTGTACTTACTTTAGAGTAACTGTACTTACCTTAGAGTAACTGTACTTACTTTCGAGTAACTGTACTTACCTTAGAGTAACTGTACTTACCATAGAGTAACTGTACTTACTTTAGAGTAACTGTACTTACTATAGAGTAACTGTACTTACTTTAGAGTAACTGTACTTACCTTAGAGTAACTATACTTACCATAGAGTAACTGTACTTACTTTAGAGTAACTGTACTTACTTTATAGTAACTGTAATTACTTTAGAGTAACTGTACTTACTTTAGAGTAACTGTACTTACCTTAGAGTAACTGTACTTACCATAGAGTATCTGTAGTTACTTTATAGTACCTGTACTTACTATAGAGTAACTGTACTTACCTTAGAGTAACTGTACTTACTTACTAGAGGTTATTGTGACTGCAGTGAAATTCATGTTTCAATTTCACAACATTACAGCAGGTTCCTTCAAGGATTTCATACTTAAAGTAAAGTCATGTCAACTTAAAGTGAATTAATATTTACAGTATAATATGACCTAGAATAAAATTTATGGTGGGGCCATAGGGTTCTTTTCTAATAATTTTGTCTTAAAATTTAAAAAGTTCTCTATAATACATATTTCTAGATCGTAACCTATCAAAATAAATGGTAATATTTTACATACCTCTTTTGCAATAAAATTACAGATTCGCAATTTAATAATTTGTTTAAAATTATTAAATATTTTAGAGTTTGGTGAATCTTTCATATTTTTTACCAAACAATTCATAGTTCGAATTAATAATATATATTTTGTCTTAATTTTTTCATCAATTGAGGATAAGTTCCGAATTATCGATCAATTCCACATGTTTCGATCATATAATAAAGAGATACATAATTTGTCATCGTGGATACCAATTAAAACATGTTAAAAATAAATAAATGAATGCCTCCTAAAAAATAACCTTTCAAAATCTGCGATTACTTTTTCCTTATATGATCGAAAATGTGGAACTGTTCGATAACTCTGACTTAGCCTAAGTTGCAGAATAGATTACTTGAAATTTTTTTCGCAAATTCTATCGTGTGTCTGAGACATTTTTGTTGAAAAAGAGATAAATATCAGGTAAGATATGGATATTTTGTCGCTTGTGACTGCATACAACCTTCAAAAGCAAGATTATGAAAAGGGGGGGGGGGTAATTCCTGTATGATACTATCATCATTAATGTGGACTAAACCAGATTACACTCCTTAAATAAACTTGTTATGTACTTAAGTCTCAGGTAAATAAAAATTACCGCTTTTGAACAATTTCTAATTCACTGCTGTACTTTTTTAAATAACCAGTCAGTATAGAGTTAATAATTAAACTAAGAAAATCTGAGAACCTATAATTTTTAACCAACAAGTTTATAATACAGTTATATTTTTTTATGTTTAACTAACTTCAGAATTTTTTTCCTCGATTATTTCTACGTTTAAAATGGAGCGCACTGATTGGTTGTGCTACGTCACTCACTGTCTGACGCAATTGAAAACAATGCAATGTTATACTATTATGCTCTATACAAGCTATTGTAGTAAATGGTACTATGTTATAAAATAAATACCTATATGTAGGCTAAAGCATGACAAGGTATGATTTTTCAGACGTTTCCATATTTTCCATCTTATAAAAAAGAATATAATTATTATTATTTCATTTTTCATAATATTTTATTATTATAAACTCTTTGTTCTGTAATTGAAAATGGGAAAACGTCCCATAAATCAAAATTTACCTTAAGTCCTGTAATCTCATTTCACTATCTAGATTCAAGGTGATAAACTCTACGCAAAGAACTGAAGGTCGCAAATTTGTGTCTACTAAATTCTTCCTAGTAACATCGAATTGACGAAGTGTCCCATTGTGGCCCCCATTTAACCATTACTGGTCAGTGTTAGCTATAATGGGCCAATTAAAAGCACGACATTGGCCCTCAGAGTCCAGAGTCATTTTGAAGGACTGTGGGTATCCCATCCACCCCCTCCTTCCTCAAGGGCCGTACACACGTGGGTTTTTTAACCCTTTCCACCAGACCCTTGGCTAAGTTCCTCCTACTTTTTCCACGAGAATATAAGAAAAAACTATACAATTGTTATTTATTTCAGTTTGTATCCGTATCATGGATACAAACTGAAATAAATAATAATTACATTGTTTTTCTTATATTCTCGTGAAAAAGTAGGTGGAACTGAGCAAAGAGTCTGGTGGAGAGAGTTAAAAAACCTTACGTGTGTACGGCCCCTCAGTCTTCAAAATGCAGGGTATGATGTGTAATATATTAGGCAAATAATGTAACATTGAAATGACAGTCAAATATTATAATTCATTGGTTACGGGTTAAAATTTAGTATTGCATCCCCTATAGGAGGAGTTCTATCAATAGGAATAAGGGCAATAATTAATGTTATATTAGTATTATATGTTGCAGTCAAAACTATAATTATTGGCCACTACCCCAGCTCTCTACGCGCACCTCTGTCGTCACGTGGTTGTACCACTTGCGGCCCAAGTGGACAAATAGATTTCGAGTTATCTATTACAATAAATAAGCATACAAATATTTATTTTTGCATATCTTGTGTTTGACAAAGTCCGACACTCCCAACAAGCAGCACAATCTTCATTGTTTCTTGGGTTCTCACCTCAAATTATAGGTATTGTGTTTATGAAGTAACTAGAAAATTGCACCTAATTTAGGTGATATAATTCCTGTATAGTGAATCATCTTGATTAGCAGACTCCTGTATAATGATCTAACCTCTGTAGTCTGTAGTGAACATAATTAGTTTAGTTTTCTATTCATCTTTACGTGGTAAATTAGTTCTATTTCATGAAAGAGAAGTTCTACCATTACAATTCTCTTGTAATGAAATCATGTGTAGTGAACCATCCTCATTTTTGGAGTCATGATAAAAAAAATGAATACATTTAAAAAAGAAGAAATCTATTTCATGTCGTCTGACATTAAAAGGCCAGTTTTCTTTTCAACCCTTTAATTCTTTTTCTTCTAAGTAAATCTTCTATAGTGAACTAGTTGAAGTTCACTATAGAGGAGTTGCCTAAAATGCCTAATCAAATATTTTGGTCATTGAATTTTTGTTAGTAGTTCAATATACGTATTACAGTCAACTAATCTTATTTTACTTTTAATCAACAAGCTTTTTGAATTGCTATTAAATGAATGCGATTTTATTTTTATCACAATTCTTTCTCTTTTGTCATTGTATGTTACAATGTTGTTTCAATGTTCTCTTTTCCCCAGATTATCCGGATGCCCCAAAGATGGCGTACTCGGGCATTAGCCAACACATTGACTTCGACTCTCTGCCAGACCCGAACACTCGATTCGAACTCTTGGAGGTGGTGGGAGAGGGAACCTATGGAGAGGTTTTTTCTGCTAAAGACCATAACACGGGTAGGTACCAAGGGGAGGGTAAATTGAAGGTGTAGATTTTATTTTATTTAGAATATGTTACTACTTTATCATATTTGGATCTCTGAATTTATAATTTTCTTTTCAAATATTCGCATTGCCTTAATTTTTTTTTTAATTTTCATATTTGTTTCTTATAAACACAGAAGAATCAATTAATTGAAATGCATTTGAATTCATTTTATATTTAGTCTAGATGTTGTTCATGCAAATACACTAGTTCTTTTAATTTATTTTAACGACTGCATTTAACAACAGGTGAAATTGTGGCGATAAAAATCCTAGAGAATATTCAAGAGAACCTGGAGGAGATTGAAGAGGAGTACCTTATCCTTCGTGATCTGAGTCTGCATCCTAACATCCCCTCCTTCAAGGGAATCTTCCTGAAGAAGGCGGCGAAGAGGGAGGAAGATCAGGCTTGGATAGTCATAGAGGTACGGCTAGGGTTGCAACATACAAAAAAATTATATTCACAGTAAGCTGTGCTCTTGACAAACTGTGATATAATTTATATATCTTGCAATACTTGGTAAGATATGTTTTTTTTTCTGTAGTTGCCAAAATATTCAACATGATTGAATTAATTAAAGTAGCTATGAATACTTCAAATACGATTTAATTAGTTTACATCGAAGTTAAATACAATCTTTTTATTTTTACTTCAATATATATACGGTCTTAGTTATCGGACTGTTTTCGATCATGTACCTAAGATATTAGTATATAATAATTATTAAAACCACTAGTTCAATTATAAAAATTACATACTCTTTTTCTAAAATAATCGATGGAGTGAAACAAAATTCGATAACTACATATATTTCACAAATTATTTGCCCTTTTAGTTTTAGGATATTTGTTATAGTAACTCATTAGTAATATTTTTTTCTGACTAAAGTGTGATTGTGTTATTTTTTCAGTTGTGTCCCAAAGGATCCGTCACAGATTTGGTACAGGCTTTGATTAGAAGAAACCAAAAACTTACTGAGAAACAAATCGCTTACATCATCAGAGAAACTGTTTACGTGAGTTTATTGTACTTATTTATAGTTTCTATTCTACTAATTAACCAAACTATTTGTATAGAGTTATATTTGATTTAACTTCATGTTAAAAAATGGAAATTTTCAATATTAATTATGTATAGTATTATTTTAAATTTTATTTAATTTACTTACGTAATGTGCTTGTCGTACCTTTTTTTAAATTCTATCTCATGTAGTGTTTACGTAAGTAATATCAATTCTGAAACATATGAACTATATTAGAATAAATAGATAGAGCAAATAATAACGCAAAGTACACAGGTAAGTAATTATAAGAAGTTTAAGCTCAATACCTAACCCCCCCCCCCCCTCACAGGCTATAGACTACCTCCACAGCAACAGGTGCATGCACAGGGACATCAAGGGACACAACATACTACTAACGGACACAGGACATGTGAGACTGGTAGACTTTGGAGTCAGTTCTCACCTCTCCAGTTCCTGGGGAAGGAGGAGTACCTCTGTGGGCACACCTTATTGGATGGCACCTGAGGTACTTTAACTAAAGGGCCGAACACACTACACACGTAGGTTTTTTTTAAGTCTTTCCACCAGGCTTTTTGCTAATCACCTTCTACTTTTTCCACCAACTAAAATAAATTACAATTATATCGTTTTTTCTTGTATTCTCGTAGAAAAAGTAGGAGGAGCTTAGCAAAAATCTGGGGGAAAGACTTAAAAAACCCTACGTGTGTACGGCCCTTAACTTATACATCTATGATAATTAAAGATAATTGATATTATAATGAGCATACAAGTGTTATTTTATGAACTCTAGAGAAAGTTACGAACTATCGTTCGGTTTCACATCTTCAGTCATAAGAAAAAAAATGATAATTATTCTATTGGTGAAGGGTATAATTTCAATTCCAATTAAATAATGATTATTCTATCATTTATTCTTATATGACTGAAGTTGTGAAACGATGTTTTTTTAATTCATTTAAATATTCTATTTATTATAATGTTTTCTTTCTATAGTTTAATATATCAACATAGGTTTATTTAGAATACTAGCTAGATATAGTTTTTGCAATAAGTATATATTCATAAATTATGAATAATTCCATGCTTATGTTTTTAAAACACGCAATAATTTTAATTTTTAACTGTCATCAATAACAAAATGAATATTGAATAAATATTGAATTTTATTAGGCGCATCATAATTTCAGTTACGTATACAATAATGATCTCATACTGTATACATTTTTTGATTCTCTTCAATAATATTTTTTTCCTTAAGAACCAGGAATTGTTATTCAAAGTTTGGTAACTGTTTAATAATTTCGTCTCAAACCCTCTTTCGATAATGGTTTTAAAATCAAAGTTTTCTGTTTAACATATCATACCATTTTCAGTCTTACACTTTGATTCATTATTGTGCTAATATAATTGCCTCTTTTCCTTTGTATCTGTCAGGTGATAGCGTGTGAGCAGCAGCTTGACTACAGTTATGACGTTAGATGCGACGTCTGGTCTCTAGGCATCACAGCGATAGAGTTGGCTGACGGAGAGCCACCACTAAGTGAAATACATCCTATGAGGGCACTCTTCCAGGTATGAAAACATACAGGACTTACTTTTTTTACTAGAGAGATCATCAAATATAAATTTGCAACTAATTCATTTACTCGATCTTTTCACATTTTGGTCATTGCTGAAGATTTTGCTATCACTATAGTTCGTTACCCTTTTAGGGTAAGTTCCAAGTTATCGGACAGTTCCTCATTTTTGATCATTTAAGATAAAAGTATACTGTTAATAACCAGTTAAAATGTTAAATAATAATTCATCCTATATGATCAAAATTGAGAACCTGTCCGATAACTTGGAAGTTACCCTAAATAACAATACATATTTCACTTTAGATTCCTCGCAACCCACCACCACGGCTGCTGAAAAGCACCGACTGGTCCCGCACCTTCAATGACTTCTTAGCCGAGTGCCTAGTGAAGGACTTCGAACAGAGGCCAACCACCAAAGAGATCCTCAAGCACCCATTCCTCAACATCATTCCGTCTAACCCTGAAAACGTCAGTAGGAAATATTCACACAATTTTCTATACTTGAAAAGGAGTTTCAAATGAAAGTGTTTTTTTGGGGGGTTTTATATGTTGGCAGCCATCTTTCATTTGATGTTTCCAAGTTATGATTTCAAACCTACGCTAGTTGCACTTCATTTGATTCTACCGAATATGGAAACTTTCTAAAAGTCGAAATTGTGGTACCTATTATTCAAAATATTGATGAATGCAACTTGTAGCTAGTTAATGAATCTAGTTTCTATCATTTTATCTACCAGTAGTACGTCTATATTTCTGAGTTCCAGATTATTTCACTTGATTTCCATGTGCTTATATCTCTGATTGATTATAGTGTATTTAATTTTATTATAACCTCTAATGTTATTTTTAATTATCAAATCATTTAGTAGGTACTATAGCAATAACTCCTAAATTAACTCTTCAGATTCGTCATGAATTAGTGCAGCTGTCTAATGATCTGAAGAAGCGGAATCAGGTGGTGAAGAAGTTACCAGAGACCACCATAAAGGGCGGGGCCCTGAAGGCTGATAGGAAGACTAAGAGGACCCCTTTGTGGATGGATGACCTGGCCTCCCTTGAGAAATTGACAGAGGTGATATTTTGAAATGTGGTGGTACTAGTTTAAAGGAGATAATGTATTTATGGTACTATCCCGGGGTAGGAAGAATTTATTCCAGGAATAATGAGGGAATATCTCAGGCAAGAATATTATTCCTGGGATATTCCCTTACTATTCCAGGGATAAATCTTTCTTGCCTGGGATGTTATTGGTTCACAATTTGTTGTTTTAAAATATGCTGCATTATTTTTCAATTTCTTGTGTATCTTAAAGCGTCATAATTTTCTTGTTAATTAATTTCAGGATACAATAGTGGAGCACATTCGCCGTCGATATGAAAATGACATCATTTACACATACATGGGGGATATTCTGATTGCAGTGAACCCCTTCAAGATGATGCCTATCTATGGAGAGAGGGTAGGGACTGTGACATTATAAACAATTAGTGATCTATATGATGGAAAAAATGATCTTATATGAATGAACAATTTGTGTTAAACTCAAATCTTAGTTTCATATACTTTTCAATGATAATGACTTTTTATCATTATCTATAAATAATTTTCAAGCCATTCATTGTTAACTGTGAGAATTTGGTCATTTTATTCTCAACTTTTGAAAACATCTTGGTATATTTCTTTATTTTTCACCACCATCCTCCTCTCCACCTTTGTGAACCCCTCTCCCCACCAGGAGTCCCACCTCCACCGCGGTATGATCAAGAATGAGAACCCACCGCACATTTTCGCAATGGCTGACGCTGCGTACCACTGCCTGCTCCATCAGAAGCAGAGTCAGTGTATCGTCATATCGGGGGAGTCGGGGGCTGGCAAGACGGAGAGTGCTAACTTCCTACTAAAGCAACTCGTGTCTCTGGGTAGAGTGAGTACTTACTATATAATATAAAATCATTACATACTATTCACACTAACAAATCATCACTTTATAAATATTAAATTAATTCAGAGTGTGAAATTTTGAAATTAACAATGTTAAGTAAGACACTTTTTATGAGCATGATATATAAAGATGTAATAAAAGGAATGATTATTTCTAAAGTCATAAATAATAAATTGGTTGCGTAATATACATATAATAATAGTTATGCGTTTTCCATTTTTTCTTCAGTTTTGTGAAAAGTATGGAACATAATGTGAAAATATTGAAATAGTTAAACATAATACTAATTATAATTGAAAATCCTGTTCGTCTCATTTCTTTTCAACTAATTATATTCCTGTAATTTGTATTAATTAACTGTACGTTCCAATGTCCATTACAGGCCCCCAATCGAGACCTGGAGGAGAAGATTCTGCAGGTGAACCCTATTATGGAGGCATTTGGTAACGCCACTACGGGCATCAACGACAATTCTTCGAGGTAAAGTCAGCATATTTGTTAATGGTTTAAATCAATTAACTCACGTGAAATTTATTCCATTGATAGCTATATATCAATGAATAATAATCATTAAAAAAATCGAATAACTTAAATTTGATATAATGTCAAATAATCCTACAATGTTGGACGATAAAACTATTATTTGTTGTGTCGGATAAGAAATGAAATATGGAGTAGCTTTTTTGCATCCATGATAAGTTTGAAGACATTGCAATAAAACAAGACAAATAGTTTAATGAAAAAGACTGTGTTAAGTTTTAAACCGGTGTGATGTCGCCGGAGACTATTTTGTGAGATAATCTTAAGTGATTGAAAAAGTTATTATTCTTAATATCTGTTTCCAATTCAATTGACTAATTTTCCTCAGGTTTGGTAAATACCTGGATCTCACCTTCACCCGCATGGGTAAAATTACCGGGGCTAAGGTGTCTGTGTACCTTCTGGAGCAGTCTAGAGTAGTGCACCAGGCGCAGTGAGTCATTAAGTCTTGCAATAAACACTTGTAATTATCAGAGTTGTGACAATTAACTTTTAAAATCATAGATTTAAGAATATCATAGAAGAAACGAAATGAATGGTCTATACCGCTGGCTTAGAACGATTCAATGCTCTTCGTCTATAATAATTTTGTGATCTATAATTTTAAAAGCATATTATCATAATCCTAATTAGAGATGTAGATTAGAGATTTTCTTCTTCTGCATCTCAACCTTTAAAGTATTATTTAAATGAAATTTAATATAGCTTGTTTGTGGTTAATAATAAGTTATGTAAATCCGTATTTGATAAGAGAAGTAGCAGAATATTCTCTAACTAATAGTATTATTGCATATAGTTCATTTTTTAAGTCTATGATTAGTTTCACCAAATTTTCAAACTATTTCTATTTGCAACAGGGGTGAGCAGAACTTTCATATATTTTATTACATGCACGATGGCTTGGAGCATTTGGGTCGGTTGCGAGATTACTCGCTAGATGTCGCTAGGAGAGACAAGCACAGCTACCTAGCGTCAGATAACTGGAGTCTCCAAGCTAGCAGGGTAAGAAGCACTGAATTAGATAATTTCTTGCATCTAATTCATTTCTGATACCATAAAGACTGCTATAGTTTGAATTATAATTGCTGTCTATTTCAGAGCAATGTATACCAATTCCAAAAGGTGGTGGATGGTTTCAAGTCATTGGGATTCAATGACGAAGAAATCGATTCCATTTTCCGAATTTTGGCTGCTATCATTAATCTGGGAGATGTGAAGTTCTATCAAACAACTGATAAGGATAACATGGAACAAGCTACTGTGAAGAATATCGACCAGATTAAACTGGGTAAGTGATTCCATTTATATCGTCTCATAACTATATAGAACATACTAATAAAATACGAATTTGTTACAGATTAAGTGAATCATTGTTCAAAATTATCAAATGTATTCCTATATCTATATACCTCTTACATGCTTTAATGGTACAGTAGAACTCCTCTATAGTGGAGTCCTCTATAGTGAATATAGAGTCATGAGTAAGTGAACTATCCCGTATAGTGAACACATATCCTTTAGTTTGTCATAAAATTGGCATACATTTTCTAAAAATGATGGCGATTCATGCCAGACTAAAGAAAATTGGATCATTATTCAGGTTAGTTTTCTTACTCAGGTCATTAAATTCACTATAGAGACATTCTTCTGTAACAATACCGGTCTAAGCTAAGCTTTCTCTTTGCAGTGTCGGAACTGTTAGGTGTAGAGGCTTCAGACTTCACAGAGGCACTCACCTCCAACTCTGTGGTGACGAGAGGCGAGATTATAAACAGGAACAACACTGTAGAGGAAGCTGTTTGTACCCGTGATGCCATGGCTAAGGCTATGTATGGACGCCTCTTCGACTGGATCGTCAATAACATCAATAGGCTCCTCAGCTTCATCAGTGGAGTCAGGTAATACCAACATTGATTTACGAGGAGCAGGAATATATTATGTTAGGTTTTCATGCAACTATATGTTTATTCTCCACTTTGGTGTCTTGAAAAAAGCCATACCCTTGGATTTGGAAAAATATATAAATTATATTATGAATAAACCACCCATTACAACAAATAGGCTTGAACTGAATTTAATATCATCATTGACGTTGAAAAATAAACCTAATTGGAATCCACTCATGCGACTATATATTTATTACCAATTAGATACATAAAGTCTCGTAAAAGAGCAATATATTCTTAGATATATCTTATTTTACTATGAAATCATTGATGAGCAAGTCTGTGTTACAAAGGTGAAACCTTAAATTTTATGATGTTGGGTCTCAAATAACGAAGACTTTACTTGTTATCTAACAGTCATGAGAGTTTAGCTGTCGGTCTTCTGGATATTTTCGGTTTTGAGAATTTCCAGTTGAATTCATTCGAGCAGCTTTGCATCAACATTGCCAATGAACAACTGCAGTACTTCTTCAACCAACACATCTTCACTTGGGAGCAGCAAGAGTACATGACAGAAGGAATTAAGGTGGGTTGAAAATACTGTGGATTCTAATATTAGACAGAGCTTATTTTGTTGTGTGGTTTTTGCTAAAGGTATTCCGATGTCGAAAAATTATAATTTAAGTGAATTATAATAGTATTGTAGAACTCCTCTATATTGAAGTCCAGTATAGTGAATGTAGTACAGTAGTGTCCTGAGTAGGGAAGTAGCCTCTAGTCTATAGTGAACAAATTTTCTTTAGTAGCTTTATGTCAGACTAAAGAATATTTGTTTACTATAGAGGTTACTTGCTTTCTCAGGACTCTACATTCACTATACAGTATTTCATTATAGTCTATAAAGGAGTTGTACTGTAACAATACAAGTTGTTATTTTTCACACTTTACCTACCCACAGGTGGACATCATTCAGTTCGCTGATAACAGACCTGTGCTGGATATGTTCCTAGCCAAGCCTCTCGGTCTGCTAGCGCTGCTTGATGAGGAAAGTCGCTTCCCCCAAGCAAATGAAAAAAGTCTTATTGGTTAGTCTCTTTATTGTAGCCAATATTGATATTACTAAGTCCATATTATGGGTCGTACGCACGTATGGTTTTTTAAGTCTTTCCACCAGACCTTTTGCTAAGCTCCTCCACCTTTTTCCACGAGAATATAAAAAAACGATATAATTGTTATTTATTTTAGTTTGTATCCATGATACCTGCAGGCATCATGGATACCGACTAAAATAAATAATTATATCGTTTTTTCTTATATTCCAGGGGAAAAAGTAGAATGAGCTTAGCAAAAAGTCTGGTGGAAAGACTTAAAAAACCTTACGTGTGTACGGCCCTTTAGAGAAATATTGAACGCTAGGGGCTATAATGCTTCGAGAAATTTTCCTACCACCGTCATCACCTGAAATAAGATTCAGTCTCTGAACGAAAAGCTTGTTATTGGTCCCCTTAACCTATTAGAAATTAGAGTAAGTTACGAGTTGTCGGACGGTTCCACATTTTCGAGCTTGTAAGAAAAATTGTTTAACAACATTTTAATTGGTATTCAAGACAAATTAAGATAATGAGTTAAAATGTCAAACTTATATACTTTTTTCTTCTATGATCAAAATGTGGAACGGTCCGATAACTCGGTACTTATCCTACCGTATTGTACATAATTTGAAATTCAGTGGTCTTTGAACAACTTACTTCTTGAAATCTTAGTTGTATAGTGCTTGGTGTAGAACTTTTCAACATATTATCCTGTGTCTTTTCAAATTCTTTTACCATACATAATGACCATATTCGGCTTAACTCTAATTTACAATTTTTCTCTGTTCAGAAAAGTTCCACTCGAACGTCAAGTCTAAATACTACACGAGACCCAAAGGGGAATCTCCTGAATTCTCCATTCAGCATTTCGCAGGCAAAGTGAACTACTCAGTGTCCAACTTCCTTCAGAAGAACAAAAACTTTCTACCCACTGAAATTATTCACCTGTTGAGGCAGAGTGGCCATGAGATAATAAGGTAAAACTTTTGGCCAAAATAAAAAACCCAAATTATGTCAGGAATGTTTTGGTCTGACAGATTTGTAACCGACACATTTCTCATAAAATATCAAAATATCGAACTCATTTTACTCAAAATGGATTTTCGACTTGATTAATGCCTTTATTTTATTGAATAGTACTCTATATTGTAGAATGGATCTATTTGCTATCGATAACCTCGCTTAACTAGTACTTGAAATCATTTGCTGCAGGTTTTTGTTCCAATGTCCCCTCACGAAGACTGGCAACCTGTACTATGCCACACCGAAGATATCGCCAGCCTCGTCCTTAGCGCGATCTTCCAGAGGCTCCACCGGAAGCACCAAGGTAATTATTTCACAAGAAACTGCATTGACAGGTAGACACACAATGAAAGACCAATACAATTGCTTATGTCTGCCATTGTTGAACATCGAGAAGATCTAAATCTATCTAGTTCTTAAGGTTCATGAAGAATAAGTAAATAAGTTTTATGCTCATTGAGCTAGCACCATTCCACAGTCTTGATCTATTTCACACTCTTAACCAATATCCATGGTTTATGTTGAAAGATAGGTTTACAGTACTCCATTCCCTTACCTCCAGAGTAACCAGTACGACAGCAGAGGTCTTGCCTCTCAAACCAAAGCCCAGCAGACAGTAGGTACCTACTTCAGGTACTCTCTAATGGATCTTCTCCAGAAAATGGTTAACGGTAGCCCCCATTTCGTCCGCTGTATCAAACCTAATGACGTCAAAGCAAAGAATAACTTTGACCATAAAAAAGTAAGAAGAATTTATGTCCTCAAAATGATTATAGAGATTTATTTGAATAAATATTATAATAGATTCCGAATTAAATGACGGTTGCATATTTTCGATCACGTAAAAAAAGTATATAATTATTATTATTCATGATACATGTATTATCTATGAAACATACTGAATGTATCATAGTTTTTTCTTATGTGTTCGAAGATGTGGGGCTGTCTGATAATTGGAACTTACCCTAATTAATGTTTTGTTAGGTGGAACAACAACTGCGCTATTCTGGTGTCATGGAAACTGTTCGGATTCGTCAGCATGGCTTCAGTAACAGAATACCATTCGCCGATTTCTTGAGAAGGTAATACAAGGATAATATAAAAGTTTTCCCTAATGCATTTTTTTGGTATCGCAAGTTTATATAGTTTTAATTTTCTGTTATAAAAGTACCTTTATTACATAAATTATTGAGAGTCAGTTTCTATTTCTGATAGACTATAAGTACAATAGTTCTTGTATGGAAACTATTTTCCCTAAATAGAAGTAATTGTAGCCTGAAATTCTGTTTATGAAAAACATTAATTTCACAACCAATTTTCTACCTGAAGGTAGCTTTCTCATATTAACTTTAGCCTAGAATACGCGAACTGACGAGTAGTTTCAATGTTATGTTTAACTTATCAATGTCATTCCTTGTAGGTACTGCTTCCTTGCCTTCAATTTCGATGAGAGAGTCGTAGCTTCTCGAGATAACTGCCGCCTGCTCCTTCTTCGGCTGAATATGGACGGGTGGGCACTTGGCAAGAGTAAAGTCTTCTTAAAGTACTACCATGTGGAATTTCTCACTAAACTCTACGAAAAAGAGGTACATCTCCCTATTACATAAGTAATAAAGTCTTGATGCTTCCATTCATTAAGTTACAGCATTAGAGCTACAGTATTTACTGTTCAAAATTTTGAAACATAGACATATACAATATCTATATGATGATATCTGTCTCTTCTTTCAATTCCCTTCTTCTCATTCCCCTCTCTCTCATCCATCCCTCTTGCCCTCAGATTCGTGGTATCGTGAGGGTGCAGGCCCTGGTCAGGACATGGCTTGCTAGGATACGCTATCAGAAGATGCTCAAACAAAAATGGAACCTCGCCTCTTCTGTCCTAACGTTACAGAAGTAAGTGAAGTTTTAGAGCTTTAGTTTTACGACAATGTCAAATAGAACTTAAATAATCTTTAATTAAGTAAATTAAAACACTAGTTTTGATTGTAACTGATACATGTTATGTAATATATATACTCAGTTATATTATATGTTATATAAGTTTATAATGTCTATTATATTAAATGTTCTGTAACGTTATTTATCGTCCGTACTGCTAATAACTATCAATTAAATAGGTACGTATTCACAACAGTGTGTTATAAATTCATTTCACCAGACATGTCAGAGGTTACCTGGTACGCAAACACCTATCAGACAGACCGGTACCTGCCGTTAGACAGGTGCTAAGAGACGCTCCTCTTGTTCCCACCAACAACAACAAGGATGACAACAATAAGGAGAACAAAGGTAGGTAGCACTGTGGTCAAGGTATTATCTTGTTTTTATTGGAAGAATATTATGTTAATTATGATTAAAGAAAAGATATAAACAACATGCCAAACAGTATTCTCATTATTTAAACCTACCATGATGATGTCAGTTAGTGGATACAGTTCATATTATAACAGTCAACAATAGGGCCTAGATATTTTATCTAGCTAAAGGGTATAGCGTCAGTTACCAGATGATAAGTAAATACCAAATGAATAGATAAAACACCAGATGAAAATTTCAATAGCTATAAAAAATATATGAATAAAACCATTAAAATATATTAATTGTGGAGAGAAGATTGCATATAAGAATAAAGCTAACTCCTAATTTTGATTGCTCTCTCCATAATGAATTCATTTTACTATTTTAATACGTTTTCATAAATAAGGTCGTATTGATATTTTCATCGTGTATTTACTTCACACTGGTAATTGTCCCTTTGCCCTATCACTTCTCTCCTGTGTTAGATGATGAATGTGAATCAGCTTCCCAAGATATGAGTGAATGGGACGCTGCAGTTCTGATACAGACACGTTAGTTATAACACTGTTAATACACTGTGTAGAATGTAGAATCGTAGATAATTACATTCAGTTTTGTAGTTTATTACACTTAGTTGTGTAGATAATTACATTCATTTGTGTAGTTTATTACACTTAGTTTTGTAGTTAATTACATTCAGTTGTGTAGTTTATTACACTCATTTGTATAGTTTATTTACACTCAGTTGTGTAAACCTTAGTAATATTTAGTAATCTTATATTTACAACTGTTTGAGTTGTTCAGATTATTTTTTTAGCCAATCTAAATTTGAATAGTTATCCAATTTATTTCATTTACAGATGTTTTTCTTTACAATTTTAAAATAATATTTATCCTATTCATAGACTTATATGAATAGGGTAAGTTTCAAGTTATCGGACGATTCCACATTTTCAATCATATAGCAAATAATTATAACCATAATTGAAAATAAAAGTTGAACTATTTCTCTTATATGATCGAAAATATGTATCGTCCGATAACTAGAACTTACTGTAGTTTTATTAATTTTAATTAATAATTATTTTTGCATCTTTAGTTTAATAAGTTTCTGCGTAGTTTTGTCTATCTAAACTTGAAATTAGAAAACTGATTTATGAAATTTGCATCATGAAGTGTCTTTTAAATTTCACAAATTAATGATTCTTTATTATTGTCTTTCAATAAACATTTTAAGTTAATTATATCACTAAATTGTTCACGCTGGTCAGGTTTCCGAGGGTTCAAAGTTCGAAAGGAGTGGGGCCCAATTCTAGAGGAGAGGTTCAAGGGGTTGGTACAGGCCAGCTCTACAGTGGAAGAGGCGGAGCAGATGTTAAAGGTAAGCCTAATTGACTATGGTATTTTCTAAACTTCGTATCTATGGTAGTTCCACATCTGTAGTTATGTAAGAAAAAACCAAGGTATATTAACTTACAAGGTAGAGTATTGCGCAGGTTCATATCAAGATGATTACAGTTTTGTTGTGAAAGACGCTGGTCGGTGTGCGGCCGTGTGCCCCATGATAATTATTTTTACATGGAAACAAGGTATGTTATTCATTCTTTTTAGAATAAAATGCTTCAACTTGTTTTCTTTTTGTAAAAAAAACTGGCTTCAACTGGCTGTTTTCAGCATTGTGAAAACTTTTCATATATTTTTGAGAAGGTTTAATAGGGAAAAACCTGTTGTTTTTCTTCAAAGTACGCTTATGTAAGAGCTGTCGATCCTGTCTCTTCTTATCCTGTCTATTTCTTCCTTATTCCTACATTTTTAGAAAACCTAAATAATTTAATTAGATCAATAACACGTTTTTCATTACATCCGCTCACAGCACAAACATCCTCGGCAAAATATATACAAATAACTAATTAAGTCGCTGTACCTATCCAATATTGCAGGGGCACACGGCCGTGTGTTCGTATTCGTTTATGCGCAGAGGAGTCTAAAATTCGTATCAAGTCGTAGCATACCCATACCTTGTAAAGTTAATATACCTTGGAAAAAACTTATAAAAATAAAAACATTTCTGTTTTATATCTAATAATTTTCGTGGTATCGCGAAGAGAAATGTTTAAATAAAGAGAAATCTTTGAGTGAATAAATTCCCTAGTGCATAATACCAATGCACTGTTTATCGGTACATCTATTCACTCTTTTCTCATCCCTTCTTCAGGAGGAAGAAGGACTCAGTCCCGAAGACGCGGCTTTTGTCATTCAAAAGTTTTGGGGTCGGCGTAAGAAGGCGAAACAGTTACAAAGTTCTTCAAAGATGGCGCCACCTTCTCCCTCTAAGAGATCAGCCACGCCCCTCTCCGCTAAGATGTCTGACCTAATAATGTTCACAGAACAGGTATTGACCAGCATATATTGACCAAAATTGACAACATTTTCATTCATTGGGAATAAACACCATCTTCTTTTTTTAAATATATTTTTTTTTTAATTTTTTTTTAATATATTATTTTTCATCACCTGCAGGTTCACGTGTGTAACCAAGAGGTTCACAACAACCTGCGCCACATTAAGGTGTCTGTGAATGACGTCAGAGCCTCACCTAAGGACTACCAACGCCCCAAAGGATTCGACAGCGTACCTAAAATGTTACACGAGCAGAGGAAAAGGGAGAGTTCTCAGGTTAGTAATGCACAAAAAAATTTAAACAACACGGAATTTTTACCGAAAAATATAATAAATAAATTGAATAAAAAAATATATATTTCTTACCTGTCTTTCTCTACAGGTGTCTAAGATGAAAACAGCGGCCATGCGAGACAGACGCTCACCTGCGGAGAGTAAAAGGTAAGGGAAATGACAGGGGAGAAGTGAGGATATGGTGGGGCCATAGGAGAAAAGACTATTGCCCACTCTTACTCTCTTAATACTATCTTTCTACTATCTTTCTACTAACCACTTACTCAAATGGTTAGAACTTTAGATTTTAAGGGATTTTTAAACATCAACTCATTGAAATAGTTTAGAGATGGAGCAACAGAACAGTACTGTTTTGCATGTTTAAAAGATATTTATAACAACATTAATCTTCTCTATTGACTCTTATCGGACTTACCCTCCATTTGATTATTCTTTGCTAATAATTTAATTTTCCTTTAGATCTTGATATATGAAACTGTGTATTCAATTTAACTTATTTAGGGCACAGATAAATAATATTGAAACATTCAAAATATTAAAGACATTTCTTAATGTTTACTTTGCTTAATCAATGTCCCTCAGACTTCAAACCAATAACTGATATTTTCATTTCGTGATTTCGACACATGTTGTACATTTACATAGTTTCTTTAAATAATATCCTTATATTGAAAAGATTCATATTCACGGAGTCCTCCTTTTATTGAGGGTTATTTAATTAAAATACAATTATTTATTAGAGGTTATTTATAAAACCATCAACAAAATATCTTTATGTAAACACACTCCCTTTTAAGGTTTATCTTCCCTCTATAATTTACTCACAAAATATGTTCTTGTATCGCAATGGTTTCCTTTCTTTGCTTTTCTCACTCCTTTTCCTTATTAACTCCTTTTATTTTCTTACTCCCTTTCTTATCATTTCTTTACTAACTTCCCTTTCTTTTCTTTTTTTTCTTTTTTTTTCTCATTCCTTACTAACGCATGCAGCTATGAGGAGGAGTTCAGAGATATCGCTGCAGATACTCCCTGGGACGCTCCTCTCACGCAGAGACTGGAGGGGATAAGGTGAGATGGAATTACTGCGGGAAGAAAGGGAATTACTGTGGGTAAAAAGGAATTACTTTTGAAAAAGGGAATTACTGCGGGTAAAGGGAATTACAGATAAAAAGGATTTAATCGTGGAAAAAGAGTATTATTCGAGGGCTAATGGTATTGACCTCAAGAAATTTCAAATTATCGGATGGTTCTAAATTTCTATTCATGTAAGAAAAAATTCAAATAATATACATTAATCATTATTTAACTCTTAATTTTAATTGGTATCCATGAATCCTACCAGTACCATGGATATAATAACGAATTAAATAATAATTACTATGCAATTTTTTCTTATATGATCAAAGATGTGAAACCATCCGATAATTCGTAATTTATCCTATTATTTGGAATGTTAAGTTCAGTATCAACAGTACATGTGTTGTAAAAACTCGTGAATTTTCATCTAAATAGGTTGAATGATCATTCTAAGGTTCGTTCCAGAAATTTTCCAATTCAACTTCAAGGTCAGATATTTTGTGTTTCTATTCTTTTATTATATTATAGCTTATAAATTTATTTAGAATATTTTTATTTCAGAAACGGTAGTTCTAACAACAAGCTCTCCACTCAAGCGCAAGGGAAGACAGCAGGCAAGAGATCCATACCCGAGTATGAGTTGGGTAACAACATTAACGGCGCTAACAGCCCCAACATGTTGGATGACTACCGCAAAGCTCTTCGTCAGAACCAGCTACAGAGTCAGAGGATGATAAATGATGTGCGTGAACAGCACCACATAAAGCAGTGGCGGGAGACTGTGTCCTCAACTGCTAACCAAAACCTTTCCCCTCTCTCTGCCAAGAATGTCTTCAGGTTAGTACATTCTGGAAACATCTAATTCAATTATAGTAATAGTGTTTATAACTTTAAAACTTACTATCCGTGATTTAAAGACAAATTTATTTTTCATTGTATAATTTATAGTTAATGAAATTTGTATTATTGATGCTAATTATCAAACAGAGGAACTCCTTCTCCAACAACGAACTTGAAGGCAGCCTCTGACCTGCGTCAGATGTTAAGATCTCCTAATTCTCGCGCGCCATCCTCCATGGCTCCCAAACCCGTTCTCGAACACCAGGACAGTACCGGACCGTACAACTTCCAACAGTTCCTCCGTAAGACAAACTACGCACCCACTGACACCATCAGGAAGAGGCAGAAGGAGCGTGAAGGGAAGCCCTGAGGCATCAACCGAGAGTCAATTGAGCCCTGAAGTACCAATTGAGACTCAGAAGCATCAATTGAGACTCAGAAGCATCAATTGTGATCCAGAAGCATCAATTGAGGCCCTGCATTGTCAATTGAGACACTGAAATGTTAATTTGTTAAGAAAACAATAAATTTAGTATAAAATTATTAAAAAGAAATGTGTATTGATTTAATTTTATATATGATGGAAATATGCTCAGTTGTTTTGTTTCAATAAGTTAATATTTGATGTAAACCTCATTGATTTGAACTTAGAAGTAGTTTCTGTAGTTAAATAATTATTGCAATTTGTTTATTTTAGTAGCAGTTGAATCAATATGTTATTGCATATAATAATTATATCTCTCTAGTCAATATTATAATGTTTATATGTACATATTGATGTTCATCTTTACGCAGTTCGCTCGTACATATTTTATTTGAGATGTTTCATTAGCTATAAAACAACAAGATATCAAACTCATTTTGTAAATGTTGGCGTTATGTGAATTACAATTCTCTTATAGAATGGAATATTGAATTAAATTATTTTGCAACAAATAATTAGGGTGAAACTTTCCTATTTTCCTCTAAAAATTGCCATTTTGATATTTTTTTGAATGTACGATTCTTTCAAGATGAATCCTTTTTAAATTAGTTTCAATTTTTTTCATGAATAATGAATTCCTTTAACAAGGGGTGGACAGATCGGACTTTTTGGGCCAAAACAAACTGCCTGAGGGTTATTTAAAATTTCTTCGTTTTGGTTTTCTATATCCAACGTAAATTATTTAGGGATACGAAAATAGTTTAATATAATATATGAACTGAAGCTAAATGTACGACAAAATTTTATGTCTCATGATAGTGAAACAAGGTAAATTATTCATTCATGCCGACTTCTGCTTAAAATACTGTTTTCTTTCTTTTATAGGGTTAACTTTTATAATTGGCTAAAAAGTGAGTGGGTTGTTGGCATAGGATCACCTCTGCATGAATCTGCAATGGGAAAGGTATAGTCATATTATATTTGAATATCATAGTAACAGTTACTATTTATGAAATATATTATAGCTGTAGCTGAAGGCTCATGTCTCCTAGTTCATCATATTTAGCATCAAAGTCATGTTTTTAAGCCATTATATGTCAACACCATGATTTAATTTAACCAAAGAAAACTTGTAATTAATATATTCTGTTATTGTATTCAAATGAAATATATTTTGGTAGGTGTGAAATTTTCTTGATTTTCTTTTCATTTGGTAATTTAGTTGGTAATTGAAGTAGTTGTTATTGTTTTAAATGATTTATAATAGAGAATTTTAATATAAATTATGATTTATTCTATTTGTTTTACTCACGATCTCTGACTCTCTGTTTTATTACAACCAAGCTCTTTTTATACATTTTAGGGTAATAAGTTCCAAGTTAATGGACGGTTCCACATTTTATATCATAAAAGAAAAAAAAAGGTACCTATATAAAGAAATTTAATTCGTATTCATGATACCTGCAGTTTCATCAATACAAAGTAAAAGTAAAATTATAAATATCATAAACATAATCTATTTTATGATTGATAATGTGGAACAGTCCGATAACTCGAAACTTACCAAATTCACTCTAATTTGTTTTAAAACTTCTCTCATTCTTGTAAGAAAAATTTATATTCATATTGACTAAAGTAAGTCTTGGTATAATTATCAAATAAGTACCCCGCAGTTAACATTTTTCTATATACTGAAGTCAAACCAATACTTAGACTAATTTCAATTCTAGTTTTATTGATTCGTGTCATTTTGACGTCAAAGTCTAAAGTTGAAGTAAATATAGACTGTAACAACGCTAGAGTATGAATGAAAGGGTGACAAAATCTTACACGACACAATCCCTAGTGACAAAAGTCAATGCGACAGGACAGAAGGTCACGCCGACAAAAACCCACACCGACGAAAGAATAGTTAAATAAAACAGATTCAATAAAGAGAATGACGAATTGTGGGAAACTATTCTGCTACCATTAACTAACTAAAAAGATTTCCACAATAAAATTCGTTTTTATTGTGTGTCGGCTATTTTTGAATTATTGTAAATAAATAGTATTTAAAAATTCCATTAGGCAAACTTACGAATATTTGCCTGACTAAATAATCACCCCGTGATCGAGTCGCTGTCAGTCAACTAACAAAACTTCTCAGATCACCTCTAGACTAGGGAAACTTCGAGTAAATATAAATCAATTTTAGTTTTTCGTTACTTCCCTGGAACAAGTTAAATAGGTACAATATACAAATTAAGAACTACAAAACATTTCAGTTATAGGCTACATGTTGCTCCACGGTTTGATGAAGAATTAGAATAAACTCTGTATTCAGGACATCAGGAACCATACTAATTGAATAATTACACATGTATAAGGGGAAGTACTTGGCTATAGAATCCAAGGCTATAGCTAGCAAGGTCTACAGAGGCTGATGTTTTACGTTTCGATCAGTAATCCTACATGACAACTGAATAAGAGGTCTGCTAGTTACCTGCCGTCTGACTAAATGATCCAATATATACTAAAATTTTAGTACATAAATGAAAGTATTTCAATATTCTAAGTTCTGCGATAACAGCTTCCCTAAATTTGGTACATAATACAAATTTACAAAGATTCTGTAGAATGCAGGAATACTAATTTTGTTTTCTTTGATGTGAGCTTTTGTCTGTGTGGGCTTTTGTCGGTGTGAAATTTTTTGACGCTATGGATTTTGTCGTGTGGGCCTTGTCCTGGTTCCAGTATGAACCACTGACGCTGGGAGAATTTGTACGAAGATTTTCAAGTGCATAGCAGATTTTTCCTAAATTATGGAAATCAAAAAAGGTAATGATTGAGAAAGATCACTTTATTACATTTATTTGTATAAAAACATATAATATTTACCTTCACGTGGTATGCTACTTCGATTGAATGCTTGAAATTGTTTTATTCAGTACGTATGGTAATATTAATATCATATAATTGTATACTGAATGGTCATAATGTATAATATTATTTCTATATACCTTACATTAGATTAATCCACACAGCCTGCTATAATATATCAGTGTATTTAAATATTATCTTAAAGCAACTTCACTAAATTTTATTCTAAGAAGTCCACACTCAAAATATTAATCTTCATTTTAAACTTAAAATATTTAAATTTCAATAAACCAATCACCTTCAAACTTACAGTTTAATAGAAAAGAGAAATAGACTCAAAAACAATTAAATCATATTTTCATTTAATAAAAACCATCAAATCTAATTTTAGTAAGTGTAAACTATTATCCAAACTCAAGTCTTTAAAATTATAGACAATTTTCAAATTATACATCAGCTGAATCTAATAGATCGAGTAGGTCCATTTCTTTTTCATTTTTATTGTCTTCTATGCTGAAGTCCTTTAGAACTTTCTGCAGATCAGGGTTCTGAGTTCCTCTGCTTTCCAATAGCGTGACGTCACCTTTGTTTCCAGTCTCCTCCTCCTCTTCCCCAGTGCACTCTGCTTCACTGGAAGAAGAACGTAAAAAGTTAATAATTTTCAATTTCCGTTAAGTAGGTATTTCTGCAAAAGAATTTCAGGCGGAATTCCTGAGAAAAGGCAGAAGTAGTGAATTATTTTTGATTGTTACACAATCAAGCTGTTGATATAATGAATATATTTCAATAATCAATGACTTACTTGAATAGATTCAGTCTGAATAGGTTTTGAGTGGGGGCGGAAGGCTTGAGGAGTTGCGCCAAGAGGTCTAACTCCACTGTGTTAGTTTCCTCGCTTCAAGAGAAGGATAATATTACTTAAATGGAATATTGAATTGGTATCAGCATCTGTAATAGCTACCCTAAGAGAAAGTTATTGTAGGCAATAGAAAAAAAATCTTCTCTTAGATGTACTAATGCATACCTAATGTAGTTAGGTTCTGCCAGATCTTCACCAGGTTTGTTGGTCAGTGTCTGATCACTCTTTCCATCCCGCAAGGCATATCTATTTCAAAACAATACATTAACCTTTCTGGGAAAGAAACATCACCTTTTACTTTTATTTAGAATTTAAAGGAGAATTTCTCACAGGTTGATTCCCAAATCTGTTCCTCGATAACAAGGCGAAGAAGAAAAACAGAAGGAAGAGTCAGGGTTTTTGTAGTCACCACCATTTGGGAAATAAGATGTCGATGATACTTCCCCATCTTCGTTGTATTGTCGAATCAGTCCTGGTAATTCAGTACCTTGTGGAAGACGGTAACTCATAAAACCATATGATATTATCAAAATGACAGGTGATATAAGTTATAATGAAGATATTTGTACACGGATTGTAGAAATGTAAAAATCTGTTCTTCAATAAGACTTTAGTATGGACAACTATTGACGAAGTTGTTTTAACTTTCTCTCCATTTAACTTACCATTAGGTACGGAACCTGTTGTGGAGACAACGAATTTACCCTCAGAATTCTGTATTCCCTCACGTAGAAAAATGGACACTCTTGTGTGAAAATCTTGAGTGAATTCCAGCAGACCACGTCTAATTTCAGCCAAGTCGCCTTCGGGCATGTCTAAGTATGTCTGAAATGGAAATTTAACTAATAGTAGATATTGTTATTAGAATATTATTTCAATTCTCTCTCAATATCTACACACATGCTCTGAGTATTTGTATGTAAATCACTAATAAGTTTTCCTTTCAATAATCCAAACCTGCAAGAAAAGTGACATCGTTTGGTGCAGGAGATCTGCAACTGGTTCAGATGTAGCGTACTGTCCTAGAGCATCCAGATGGTTCAGAGTACACTGGAGAACCTCTTTGGGATGCTTAGATTGGACCACTTGCTGCTTCAGAGCCATTATCATCAGGTCGAACAGCTAGACAATGGAATTTAAATGTTTATAAAATGTCTGAAACATTTAAATCACCACACATTTCAAATTATAAGAATTCATTTTATTATCATAATTCAAATTCTTATAAGATATATATGTTAATAGTATTGGATGATTGACAACAATTAATTGAAATAATTAAAATTGGTCAATTAACATCAAATATAGTTACTAATTCTAATTGACGTCGAAATATATATGGAATAAACGTATATCATCTAAATAGGCAGAGTGTCGTTATCATGTTCTCGAATAATCTAGAGTCTCACACACATCACCGGTTGTAACAACCTCAACTATTCTCACCTTATCCATGCTAGCTGAATTTAGTCTCATGATGGATCCATGGGCAAGTCTCTCAAAGACGCTCCTCAGAGAGCCCCAGCTGTACATTGCCTGTGGCTTGAACACCTCTTCTATGAACCGTCTGTT
Source organism: Caprella mutica (assembly GCA_947561585.1). NCBI lineage: Eukaryota > Metazoa > Arthropoda > Malacostraca > Amphipoda > Caprellidae > Caprella > Caprella mutica. Next base: position 173,628 of record CANNZV010000963.1, read on the forward strand.
GAGCATTATGCTCAGGATGTCATTGCGCACTGACGCAAAAAAAAAAACATGTCAGAATGAATTTGGGGCAGAAACAGAAAATGTATACAACATGAACTACTTGGCGAATATGTTCTTATAATTACTTGGTGAAAATTGACATTCTTTTCTAATGTTTTCAAGGCATAAAATCAGTCCATGTAACTTGATATACTAAAGGATCTATGATATATTAAAGGAAGAACAAATTGATTTATTCCTTTTAAATTGGTATAGCAAGAAATATACAATAACTTTGATCAAGACATTTGTTTTTATTATGATTGAATTTATTTTACCCTCATCATTGATTGACGTTATATGATCTCCTTGGTATTTCTTTTAACAATTGAATATGTGGAGGCCACTGTTTGACAATGTCGAGTACCAATGCTTAATATTTTGTTAGTTTAAATCAAGTCGATTATATTATTGTCGTCTTAACTCTTTATCGCTAACCATATACCTAGTTTAAACTAAATATGATCTCTAGAACGGTCAAATATTCTACTGGTTTACGCTTTTAGGTACAACCTCACCTTTATCAGCTCTCTCTGAGAACACCTCCTGGGCCCTAAGTCTCTGATCAATGATGTACATCATCTCACCACCAAGGTTGAGGAACTGGAGAGGAAGAACCTTGTCCATCTTGATGGTAGTTCCTGATAGAAAGAATAAACATCAGCTGTTGCCATTCGTTATCAACTTTCCTAACATTTCATTTCTTTATGACACTGTTTTTGCTAAATTGTTATCTAGATTGAAAATAAATACCTGATTATCCTTAAGTTTTTATTCTATAATAAAATTGGATTAAAAAACTATATGCGTATCAAAATGAGTATGACTAGGGAGTAACTCTTGTTTGTTAGCGCATTTTGTTGCTATGGTAACTCTGTTATAACACGAGTTTCTTTGTCGCTCGAAGAGACTTTTCTGTACGCAAGTTCAATAAACATAGGTAATGTTATCAGAAGCTATTTGGGATTTTTGTGATGATTTTAAAAACAGAAATTAGTTATTTAATGTAAGTTTTTAGTTATCAGGCGATTCTTCATTCGTTTATATAAAAAAACGTATATAATAATGATTAAATAACGGTATCAATGATAAAATACACGGATTTTTCTTTTGTAATCGGAAATGTGGAACCATCCGATAACTCAGAACTTACTATAAGGGTAAATATATTACATATATTTAATGGATTTAAATACAGAATTGCAATACATGAAGCAAAATGATTGGTATAACTTATTAAATAACCCGAGTTAATCATCTTTTTAGTGTTCACTCACCATCTTCTAACAATTTTGACTAGTCTATTTAATTAATTTAAGTATAATAATATACTCAATAATTTAATTTTCTATCTTGCTTTAGTATAAATTAATGGAAAATCTCGATTGACTTTGATCGAACATTCACACAGATAAAAAAGTACAACCCATGTGGTCATATCTAATGGGCCACAAATTTATGCTTTGAATCAATTTATTATGTGAGTTTGTTGGACTTTATTCATGTTTTCACGTGTGTTAGAATAACTATGACATGGTGTGTCATCAAACATTAGTTAAATCAATTCACTTTATGGTATTGTTACAAAAAAATATATATATTCCCCTTCAATTCACTCAGTAAATGATATCGGCTCACTATAAGTGATGCTCAATTCCGATAGTGTATCGGGAATAGGTTTAAACTCCCAAAAGTGTGTCGATAATGCGTTACTGGCCGTGATGTGGGCTGGAAGTGGAATTCAGGAGGGGGGAGGGGGTCAAATATTCGGCTTTTTAACGCCACCGTCCCCCTCCCGAACCCTTTGACATCACACCTTCCAACTTTTTTCGCAGGGAGAACCCGCCATCTCTACCTCCCGACACCCTCATCCCCCTTCCCAATGAACAACCCCCTCTGTTACGATCACTTTTTGGGTTTGAGAATTGACACTAGACTTTCAAATTTTAATGGGAATATATGTGAATTAATCCCTTCAGAACCAATTGTTTATTCTTTATTTCCATAATTCAGTAACTGATCTAATTAATGTCTATCAATTACACAGGAAATGAAAGCGGGTAATGACCGGTTCAATTTTATTATAGGCACAAATATAAAAATACACAGTTTGGCAAATATGGACTTATTGCGGATAATCGAAAAGAGGGTAAAATGTAGATCGTGGTTGTTAACTCCACAAAGTCTAGAGCCAATCTAACAAAGGACCAAACTATACAGGAAAGCCTCAGTTCTAGGCTTATTTTCGTATTGGACTACAAACAGCTCATTATATACCTAGGCCTGATATTCAATAATAATCCTACGGATACAATAAGAATGTCTTACGGTGATTTTAACGGACTTTTAGGGTAAGGGTTAAAAGAGAGGATGCAAGCAATTAACATCATTCGATTCTTTTGAGAAAGAAACAATGTTATTTCAAGAGTTATTGAAATATATAGGTATAGCTATTATTATTGAAATTATAGTTCATAACACCTCTCTCTATGCGCCCCCCAGAAGACTCCAATCCCATCACATTTTTTCTCTCAAAACTTATCACTACACCCACACCTCACCTCACATATCTCCCTTGCCTCCACTAACAGAGGACACTTCAACAAAAAGTGCTTCAAAATCTTCACCTCCGCACCACACATCTGCACTCCACCTCTCCACCCCAAAAACACCATAAGCAACAAACTTATACTCTCTACCTACTTTCGTACAAATCTTTTTTCATAAATTTAATATAACCGATAACAATGTTAATAGTATTTTCGTGTAAGCAGTAATTTTTGTACCTTCTATTCTTTCAGATATTTATCTTCATTTTATACTTATTGTTCTCATCATGTATTACCAAGTAATTACATGGCATCATGATAATGAATTTGTGAATGCGTTGAAAACTGTTTGCAATAGGTAGGTAGCCGGTAGGTTATACACCTTTTCTTATATTATGAGGTTATTTAAACTCTACGTTGAAGGTTTTATAAGGTTTCGAGCTTTCGAATAGAAAGATTTCTATTCATCATCAGGAGAAAGGTGGACTTTTTAGAATATTTGCTCTTATTGGTTATAAGTTGCCTACAACCATTCCAGTATCCCGATAGGTTAAATATCCTGATATTCATCATTGTCCATTGACAATATATTTTATGTACATTTATACCTATGCACGACAGTATTTAAAAAAAATTACTTGTAATATTGATATATCAAAGAAGTCAAGGAGCTTCATTTTGAGAACAAATATATTCTATTGACTATTGTATAAATACTTCGATCATATTTGAGTCTAGCTTTATCCCTTTCACCGCGAGTTTTTGATGTTGTTTTTCTTTATAATTTATAACGACTCAGTCATTAGATATCACAAATATTGTAACATTTTGAAAATTAGATTCAACACGCCTCGTCCTTTTATTGTAGCTTTATGTGCATTTCAAACATTTCGGTGGTAAAAATTTGAGGTATTTCGTCCATTTAAAGTATTGTGATATGTAAGATTCAGTGACGGTAAAAGAGTACCTAAATACATAATAAAAATCACAATTTCTACAGTGAATTGGTCTGTTACGGTTAAAATTCACAATGTGTTTTTATATCATCGAATCAAAGTGAGATATTGACTATGAATTTATAACTTTATTCACCAATGTTAGTCATCTTGAATTAGTGTTTTTCTCGAATTTACACATACATAATTATAGAGGAAAGTTAGAATGCAAATCGCTATAAAACACATAAAAATTGACCCTTTTATACTGTATAAAAGCACGTGTCTACATTGGCGGTTGGTTGATCTATATATCTTACGTAAACGTAATATACTTTGATATCATACAGATACAATTTGGATAAATTAAATATAGAAAATATATACACCTGATACATTCAACAATTCTATCAAATGATTCTTGTTTAATTCAAAAGAGATGTAGAATGAATTATGAATTAGCGGTCGGTTTCAAGTACCTCTTCAGTCATATAAGGAAAATCAACATAAAAATTGAATAATGACCTTTATATTGTTTTTTATTATATGAAGAAAGATGTAAAACCAAGTGACCATTCATAACTTACCCTAATTCATTTTATTGTTTAATTAAAATAATTTCCACGGTTATAAATGATTAAAATGAACTTGTTTTCTATGAATACAATCAAGGTCATCATTTCTCAAAATTTAGAGGTGATGTTTGAAGTGACCGCCAGTAGCTGAGGTTAATCGTTCTCCGAAGGATGATTGCTCTGAATTCCCACTTTTCTTATCATTGATATTGCTGATAGTGCCACTATTTTATCCCTCGCTGGTAATCTAAAACGCACAATGGCTAATTTAGGTAGAAATGAAGTTTTTCAAATAGATTTAGAAGATAAAAGAGACCTCGTTGAGTCGGATGATGAAATCGTGGATTACGCAGAGAATGAGGTAAGGTTTCTATTATCTTATAACTTTGATTGCTAGTTTGCTACCTAACTAGAGGCTACTGGCTAGGTAACTTGGTAAGTTATTAGTAATTTAGTAGGCATAAATAGAGTTGTAGTTTTACATGTAGACTCTGCTCAGATTGACTGCAAGGCTGCAGGAACTGGTAAACTGTTCTCAAGAAATTCTCTATTTTGGCTTCTATTCTCAGTAAAATTTAGGTAAATATACCTAGGAGGAAATTTAGGATTGTTTGCACAGAAAATGTTAAAATAAATTGTTATTTTGAGCCCTTTAATTGCAAATGGTGAGAAATATCTAATTTTCTACTACCAATGCTTAGTATGCTACAATGTTATTTTTCAGATTGTATTTGGTGGTAAATTCCCAGTCTGAAAAGTAGAGCAGGATTTGTGGATTAATCCTGTGCTGAAGTCCTATTTAATTCCTGAGTCCTCCTATGTTCTCATGTTATTTGACAAGTAATAAAGCCCATTTTAATGGCGAGTTTGTGACAGTTATTTTGAGCCCTTCAATTGCAAATGGCGAGTTTTATCTATTTTTCTCCTATGCTACAATGTTATTTTGGAGAGAATTCATGAAAATTTGATCATTTTGGAGAGAATTTGTTGAATTTTGGAGAGAGCTGGAGAGACAAATTGCGAGTTTATGAGACATACTATTTTACTTGAGTTATTTGCTGCGCCAAAATCCCAATTTCTGTAAAAAATCCTGGGTCTGACCGTCGTGAGGAGACATTCTTTTCAGACTGAATAAATTTCAATGATATGTTGGCAGATATTCAATTTCTCTAATAAAAAAATTCCTGCAATGTCTGAGGATATTCCATGTTATAGAGTAGGGTCACACAGGTAAATTGTGGCCCACTCAATAACTGCGGCCTCTAACAACTGAAACATCACAGCTTCAAAACACACGTCAAAACTTTAATTAATAATTTATAGCATGTACTGACAGTACTGTCACCTGTGCTTCTTCTAATAGCTATGCATTATGCAACATTTTAATGTAATTTCGATTCAGAATATTTTAGACTCTTTTGAGAGGACTACAATTAAAAATAAAAGGGCCGCAATTTACCTTCGTGACCCTATGTCAGTTAAAATGTTAAAGCTAATTAATTGGCTAGGATTTCAAAAGGTCAAAACTCAGATATGTCTAATTGGCTTTAAATTTTGAATTAATTCCTATGTTCATTGTTCCCATCAATCCCATATTAATTTTGGCTTGAAATCTTCAAAAAATGAGCCAAATTGGCTTGGCTCAGAAGTTTCGAGAAATTTTGGCTCAAAAATTGGCTTACAATTTTTCAGCCTCTGAAACATGGTGCCTCTCAATCTATCTCCAAAAATTCCCAAAATTCTCTCCAAATTGATTAAATTATCATAAATTCTCTCCAAAAAATTAAGAAAATTAAATATTTCTGGCCATTTGCAATCGAAGGGCTCAAAATAAAATAACCCATGTTTCCCAGTCTGTATTTGGTGCACAAAATCCCACAGACTTTTTGAAAAAGCTGAAAAAATCCACCATAAATTTCAAGTAATTTGGCTGATCTACCAACATTTTACCCATTTTTTTACCGAAAATTAATGGTAACGTAGGAATAAATAGCTAAAAATCCACAGACTTTGCAAGAATATTATTTTCAATGGAGAAAAATTCCACAGACAAGTCAGTGGAGTTTTCCATGAAATACAGTCTGGGGTACAAATACTTCTGAATTAATCTCTTATCCCTATGGGGCTATGTTTACATTAATTTTACGGTGAACAAAATAAAAAGATCTCTACAAACACTTTACCAGTTTCTGCAGAGTGCAGACTCAGCTGCAGAACTGAGAAGTTGAGAACCTGGTAAAATGTTTTCCATGAAATCCTCTATTTTTCCTTCTGATATTAGTTAAATAGCTACTTGTAGTTGTAAATAGTGGAATTACTCGAGTAGAACATTTATTTTAAAATCTGCAATCAAAATATCAATTAATCAGAAAAGACCTATTTTTTCAGAGTAGATGAGATGAGATTATATTTATGAGATTGAGATAATGTTAAAATGACCTATAGGTCATATTTTAATCAAAGTAAAATAGTATGGCTCATAAACTCTCCATTTGTCTCTCCAGCTCTCTCCAAAAATCATCAAATTTCTCTCCAAAATAAACAAATTATCATAAATTCTCTCCAAAATAACATTGTAGCATAGGAGAAAATTAGATATTTCTCTCCATTTGTAATTGGTAACTGTCACAAACTCGCAATTTAAAAGGCGAGTTTGGACATGCTTTATTACCTGGAGTTTTTGTGAACTTGTGAAGTAATTATTGATAAATCTATTAGTCATAACTCATATAGACAGTTTTCTATCAATTGAAATGAATTGAGATTAGAACGATCAGAATTAAAGTAAATGTTCTGAATAATTACATTCTTTAGCATTTAAGTAGGTATTCAATGAATTTGTTCAATTTATTTTTATCTACAGCAAATACAATAACCAAAATATAAAATTTTATGACATCCAGCTATTGAGTCAGAATCTCATGAATAATAAATATCATAAGAAGTATGAAATGTGAATATTATGTGTTAAATATAAATTAAATTTTAATTAGGTATACAAAAGTTAGTATGAAATAATGAAAGGATTTAATATTGATTGACAATTTCATGATCTTCATCTACACTTTGAAACATGATATTCCAAATTATTTTTAAAATTTATTTTTCATTTTCCTGATCGTTCAAAAAATAGATGTACCTACTATAATTTCCTTGTAAAATTAACAAATTACCTTCATAGAATGCGGGAAGGTAATATTTTAGCCGTGGTATATTTATTTATCATCTTGTTATTCGCTTAACTGAAAAAGTGTTTAACCAAATTGCCTGAAATTTGGTGAAACGATTGGTCCATGTCCAGTGACCTGCTGGTAGAATTTTGGGAGTGACCCAGTCAAAGGTCAAGATCATGATCTTTTATAACTCAAAAGTATTGAACCATATTGCATGAAACTTAGTGGGACAATTGGTCAATATGCAGGAACCATTTTGTTAGATTTTTGGAGTGATCGGGTCAAAGATCAAGTTCAAGGCCATTTGTAACACATAACTCAATTGTATTCAACCAAATTGTGTGAAATTTGATGGTACAATTGGTCGATGTCCAGGAACCATCTGTTAGAATTTTGGGAGCAGTCCGGTCCAAGGTCAAGGTCATTTATAACTCAATAACTCAGAAAGTATTGTACCATATTGTGTGAAACTTGGTGGGAGGATTGGTTATTATCCAGTTAGCAGTTTATTAAATTTCGGGAGAGAACGGGTCAATGCGACGGTAAAGGTATGCGCTCTACCGAGTGCACATAATCTAGTTTTCTAGTGTGTTTTATTGCATTCAGTTGTTTTATTATATATTTTTCAGCTCTCTTTACTTGTACAGTCTGAAAAAAAAATTTGCACTGTAATAATAAATCATGAAAAATGTTGCACTGTAAAAGTAAATAATGGAAAAATCTTGATCCATAAAAGTAAATCAGAAATATTTCAAGCTGTAAAAGTACATTACCATAGCACACTAATTACAACTTTTTTATATTTTCAAACATTTAGGCTTGTAAATATGATATGTATTGTTAAAACTCTTCTTTTTATATATTAAATATAAAATTTATTAAATGTGCATTGTTTTTATTTTATATAAAACATTTAATATAATTAAATCATGAAAATATTTCAAACATACAAGTATTTTGAACCACACAGGTAAATTAATGAAAAAACTCTGACTCGAAAAGTAAATCAAGAAACATTCGGACCATAAAAGTAAATAAAGCTCTTTTGGACATTAAAAGTAAAGAGATCTATTTTTTTTTTACATGGTTGAAGATGTGGAACTTCCATAATTTGGAGCTTGCTCTACATTGATTAAACATGTTAGATAAGAGTTATTAGTTTAATGCTAATTTCCTAAGACTTAGTTGTCACATTCTGCATTGCTTCATTCGTTCAATCAAGTCTGAGTCCTTAGTGAAATAAATTAGTATTACAGTGCTCTTCACAGTTCTGACTTTGTGGTCCCTGTTTTTTTCAATTTGAAATTAAAACTACATGTGCATTCAAACCAAGAATAATGTCTTGTACGATACTACAGACTGGAAAGATCACAAGTGTCTGTCAGTCACTTTGAGCTCTGTTGTTCAGTTAACACTCAGCTGTAAGTTAGCTCTTCCTTTCCAATGATGTGATGAAAGTTCTTTATCCTCATTGCGTTTAATGCAATTATAATATTTTAAGGTTTACATATACATTATTTATGTTGTTTGAAAAACTCATACATGGAAAATTGCCAGTCACTTATATACTTCATTTGTGTTTTTTTTGTTACATTATTTGGTTATATAAACATAATCTAATCAAATTTTCATTTATAAAAACACTTGTTTGCCCTTTGCTATAGAGTTGAGGTGACCTTAATATTACAATTAGGTAGCTTGTTCTATCTGCTAGTTTTGTTGTACTTCACACTTCATGAAGTACAACACTTCAGGAACCACCTGGCAGAGTGGTTCCCCTATAGATATATAATATATCTGATGTTTTATCAGAAAAAAGCTGCTAAAGTATCTGTGGAACCCAATTTGTTGTCAGGGTACATCATCTAGAGAATTTTTTTGCTTGCTACTAATTTGATTTTCAATTAATTGACAATATTTTAATGTGTGTATTATCGGAATTGGCATAGTTCGAATTGAATTAATAAATTGACATTGTATTGAAGAACTTGTTCTTAGAATATTCTAAATGCTTCTATTTTTCAGGAACTGAAAGTCAACACATTTGAAATAAAAAGTATCGAGAATATAGCCTGGTGAGTCACTAATAATCCTATACCATTTTGTCCTTAAGTCTATTAAAATTTTTCCTGATAGTTATTAGCTGTATTTTTTCTGAAAATTAGTTAACTACACTTTCTGATTATAATTGATAACTTTTTGATACATTTCCATTTTCTCACTCAGTCACAATGACGTCACAGTCCACTCTGTTGTGGAGCAGTTCATACCTACAGGCTCTGCTAAAGTTGGCAAAGAAGATTTCAGTCTGCTGAAGGTGCTAGGGAAAGGAGGCTATGGAAAGGTTCTTCTGGTGAGTATCTAGGGAGTTACTTTGCAATAGGTTAATAATAGGTATTTTTTTCTCTCTCACTACTGTCTGTACCTTTCAGGTGAGGAAAGTGACAGGCAAAGATGCAGGGTCAGTTTACGCCATGAAAGTGGTGCGCAAAGCAGTCATTGTTAGGAACCAGAAGGATACTGACCACACTAAAGCAGAGAGAAATATTCTGGAGACTGTAAAGGTAAAATATCCTATATTGAATTGATTAATTTGGAAAAAAGATTGGTTTGAAACTTTTAATTAGGTTTCTAAGATCATGAAGTATTGTCTGAATTTCCATAAGTATTGTAGGCTTGTAGCTATATATATTATTAGTTTATATTATAAAGAAATGAGTTTCAATTTTATGTAAGTTTAGATAGCTGATTCTTTACACTAGGAGGCTTGGATGTTCATTTTGCTTTCTAATGTAGAATGTGGTATAATTATCTGCCAAAAATGATGGAAAACTTGCCCATTCATCTATGTATATAGAAAAGCATATCTGGATTTCTATCTAACTAGCAACATATTTTATGATATTCAGTTATGGTGTGAGGTTGTGGATACAAATGTGTTGATGAAATATTTTTTTTTCCAGCATCCGTTTTTAGTTGACTTGGTATATGCCTTCCAAACAGCTGACAAGCTGTACCTCATTCTTGAATATTTGCAAGGTGGTGAGTTGTTCAGTCATTTAGAAAGAGAAGGAATTTTCCTGGAAGACACAGCTTGTTTCTACTTGGCGGAGATTATTTGTGCTCTAGCTCATCTTCACAGGGGCCACATTCTCTACAGAGATTTAAAGCCTGAAAACATCCTCCTAGACTCTGAGGGTCACGTCAAGCTCACTGACTTTGGGTTGTGTAAAGAGGCTATAGGTTATGACGGCGCCAAGGCACACACATTCTGTGGCACTATCGAGTACATGGCTCCTGAAGTTATTCTGAGAAGAGGACATGACCATGCAGCCGATTGGTGGAGCTTAGGGGCCCTCATGTATGACATGATGACTGGACAACCACCATACACTGGTAACAACAGAAAAGAAACTTTCGAGAGGATTATGAAAGGAAAGCTCCATCTCCCTCCCTACCTGTCCCCTGATGCTAGAGATCTTATCAAAAAATTATTGAGACGCAATGTCTCTGCAAGACTTGGGTCTGGACCTGAGGATGCCAGAGCTATCATGACTCACCCGTTTTTCAAGCACATCAACTGGGCAGAGGTAGAGAAGAGGAAGCTAGAGCCTCCCTTCAAACCCGTTCTGAGTGGAGCAGAAGATGTTAGTCAATTTGATACAAAATTCACCAAACAAACACCTGTGGACTCACCTACTGACAGTATGCTGAGTGCTTCACTTAATCAAGTCTTTGATGGCTTCACTTACGTCGCCCCTTCTATTATGGAACAGTTCATGAAGAAATCTTCCCCTGTTGCTCAGTCTTTCAGACAACGCTTCAATAGGAGCAGTGTGACTTCTCCTACTTCCACCGCACCAACCATTCACGCCTCTCCTTCATTGAGAAACCAAACTAACATGTTCCCCACCTCTTTCAACCCCTCTGCCACTCCATTCGTCCCGTCTGTTCAAGGTGCTTCTGGTGGAATTCCTATTGCAGGTGAGTGAAGTGGCCTTGTAGCATTTTCTAATACTTTCCCTCAAATTATACCTTATTTACTTGGTAAATCTTAAAAGTGAACTTTCTTTGGTAGAAGTAATGTTAAATTAAACAATTTAATTTCGCATATTATTCATGACTAACGACTGTTTGCCTGTGAATTGCAGCATGGTATGTGTTGGTAATTTGTTCCGTTTGTCATTGTTCTTCAGAGTGGGGCGTAGATAAGGAAGCAAATAAAATGGGTATTATAATATAACGAAATATATAGTTAACAATTTGCAGATATGTTTATTATTACATAAACATCAATATAAAGAATTGCATTCAATTACTGCCTCCAGTCTGCTACAAACACATTCTGCTGTGACACGTAACTGTACATGTCGAATTTCTTGCCACGCTCACTGTAAAGCTTGTTCCAAGTCATGCACACTGCTGTAAATTTTTCTGCCGTTGCTACGAGGATGGAATACTGAAAAATCCATTGAATTCAAATCCGGTGATCAGGGAGGTTGCATTTCTTTGGATCATCTCTGCACCAGTTCTGGTAACATTACTTCTGTGTTACGTGGCACCGTCTTGTTGGAATATCCACAAATTGTCCTCATCAGTGACCAAGTGTCCATGTTATGTTTTCAACATAACATTTCTCGTCAATTTTGCCTTGATTGACAGAAATGAGGGGAGACTTTGTTTTCGAAACTGTGACACAGTCCATTATGGAAGCTGGTTTCATGGTTCGGTACACGTTATTTTTACCATAAGGAATATCTTTGAAGAGTTCTTTCAATTCTTATTTTATTATGATTTGTGAGCAACTTTTCACCTGACCGAAAAATCTTGCCGAACTTTACTTCTTTTGAAAGTTTCTCTTTCTTGGAAAGGGTGAAATGAAAGATTTTCAGGTCTTTGTGAACGAGTTTTTCATTGCCTTTTTTTAGGGTTAGACCGATGTGAGCAAGGTCTACCACTTCTCAGATGATCAATTGAATCGTCCCTTTCAATCAGTGTTTCTGGCACAGTGTAATGCAACTAGCTGCTATTTTGGCTTGACATTTTTGAACTGGCTAAACTTCTTTAAAACAAATTGTGATGTGATAATGTAGTGCCTTGGCTATTCTATAAACCCAATCACCTACTTATGATCTTCTGAAAAGATAAATAGTTTGAGAATGGTTTCCTCATTTACGCCCCACTGTAGAGAAGCATGAGAACTAACCACGTTAACTGTCAGAAGCAACATGACTAATACTGGTGAAGGGTTTGAATGAAGATGTTTGTTAATTGCTTGTCTTGTTCTGCAGAGTCTGGCCAGTCTCAAAATGTTCATACTTTGTTCCTGTTATGAAATTTTATGGCACAGTTGTTAAATTTGGGATGTTTCTTCAATATAGCTCTCCTTTTCATCATTATTGTCCATCTCTTTTGGTGACTATAATAGATTTGTTCCGTGGAAACCGAATTTTAATAATAAACAGAAAAACTATGGTTTTTTCTGTTTATTAGAATTTTGGTGACTAATGTTATTTTGTACTAGTACTTGCATGAGGTACCTGGGTGAGTTCCAAGTTATCGGACTGTTCCACATTTTCGATCAAGTAGCTATATGGTATTCATTTGACTAGTATTTCAATTCGTATCCATGATACCTACTGATATCATTGGAACCAATTAAAATAACGTGTTAATTTTCTTATGAACGAAAATGTGGAACTCACCCATTCTTGAACTGATGGAATTGGTTTGCTAGCCATTTTTCTATTTTATTTAGAAGGGAAACTGATTATATATACACTTTTTTATTTGATCTTTGAACATATTTTCTAATGTTCTTTTTATATTGTATGGTTTTTAGACTTAGATAATCCATTTCAAATATAAGTTCAGACTGCTTTTCAACTTTAGATTCATTTATTATAACCTCTTCATTTTCCTTTTCCATTCGTGAGTGCAGTAGTCACCTGTGTTTGTGTCCCTTTTCGTCACATTCCTTGGTAAATGACTATTCACGGAGTAGCTTTTCTGCATCCATTAGCTTGTCACCTATTTGGGAAATATTTTAAACAACGCCATCTATCGGATGTTTGATCAAACTTATTTTTAAGTTAATAAGTATTATCACTAGAGCAATAAATAGCTCAAATTATGTTATTTCATATCAAAATTAGACGCTTTATTGAACTGATATAAATATCTCGACTTCTAACTAATATATTATTTACCACTGCTTTTACTAATTCTACTTTAGAAAAGTTCTTTCGAAGCTTCACCATCTTGTTCATTTATTTGAAGGTAACTTTATTTTAACCCTTTGTATATCAAACTTTTATGAATAAAAAAATTTGGGAAAATTTTATGTAAATTAGTTGTTTGGAGGTTAAATAATGCAAAAACACTATTGAAAGTTTAAATTTATTTGTATATATGGAAATATAAGGTGGTTCATATATTAACCACTATCCATTTGGTGAAAAAATTAATCCCTTATACATAACGCTAGGAGATAGTTGCTTTCAAAGGAAAAAAAGCAGTTTGATGTGTGTCTGTCCCATATTAATACAGAATTCTTAGTTTTCTTTCAATGATATTTTTGAGAAGCATTCTCTCTTTGTGTGTTTTAGTAGGATTAACAATTTCCTCCCGAACTTTACCACAAGAAGATTTTTTTTGAAAAAGAAGGAGTGCAGGTTCCTGCCGAGATGCAAGACTATTAGTTTGGAAGACTGTAGGTTTCTTTTTTCTCCCGTGATATCGTGATATATTGCGAATCAATTGACTATTGTCACATCGAGCAGAGGAAAAAAATCCCATGCCACCATTTCTTCCTTTTGTGATTGCACTGATAAATAGACATCTATATGTCTGCTTTGTCATCATAGCCCATATTTTTGTTGTTGTAGTCTCGTTTTACCACAGTTCCAGAGTATACTTCAAATGATCCATCTTTCTAACACCTGGATATGGGTTATTCTAAGGAATTATGAATGATCAAGATCAGAAGAACTTCTTTTTATACTTCCATTTTGTGACAGAAACTCACTGAGCTATCATCCTCCAATCATATTCTTTAGTTATCATACTCTTAGTTCTACAGATTCTCCCATAGTGAGCTCAATATGCCCATTACATTCCTCCTCATATTGTATAATGTGATACTGGCAGCATGAGGCACATCAACTTCAAAATCGTGGTCTTTTGGATCATCATCTTTCATTTCATCTTCAGAAGAGTCTGGACATGTAATTTCAGCAGCAATGAGTCGTCATCATCAAGTCCTTTGGTCTGTCAGAAAAAAAGTTATAATAATTGGTGTAGTTGGTAGTTTTCATGCCTAGGATTTCACTATATCTACTTTTGAAAAAAAGGAATCCGTTTGTTTAGTCTAGGCAAGTCCTCTTAGTTTTCTTTTATAAATACTATAATCAATCAAACTTGTATCATACAATGATATAGAAATGGTCATAGAGTGTAATCTCATTATTAGATACAGCTAATATCATTATAAACATCATATTTAGCATAATGTTATATTCTGTTGCAAGTTAGCAGTGGCTTACAAATCGACCACAAATACAATTGCTAGAAACACTGGTTCTTGCCAGTGGTCGATATCTCAACCACATCAAAATACAAGATATATACGTAAATAGGATATATGTGAAATAAATTATGGGTCCTACATATCATTATAAACATTGTAATTCATATTCTAGAAATATATCACTTTACTATATCTAAATAATTGAATATGAAGTAATATATATGGGAAGATTACCTGCGTCATGACAACCTCCTTCTTCGGACGCCAGTGAGCAACTGACTGAGAAATTTGGCACCACGGATGTTAAAACTTGAGCAGATATGCCAAATATTGATGCCTGAGTGGTAGATTTATATGCAAACTGCCATAGAGGCTTTTTATTCGCTATTAATTATGTGGTTCATAAATCAACCACAGGAACACAAAGGGTTAAAGCAATTGTAGTAAAATCATTTTATTTTCATAAAAAGGTGTTAGTTAGTATTGTCCCTAAACTGTGGATTTGAGGAACCGTGATCTAGTGTATTATACCAAATGTTATTTAGATTTCTACATTGTTCTGAATAGACAGGTTTTTAGGTAGGGTAAGTAATAATTATTTTTATCATTTTTTTAATGGGAGGGAGACATTAGAAGTAACAACGGAGATCTGAAATGTTTCTTTTGGATGTAGATCTTGGTGCATGTAACATAAGGTGAAGGTACGTTCAGTTGGTAATTTCGTGTCATTGCAGGGTCAAAATTCAACCCCAATGCAACTCCTTTCGAACCAATGATGTGTGCAGATAGTTCAGAAAATGGAGGTGAGCGTCCAATGAAAAATCTAATTGGTTGTGAATGTTAATGCATGCTCCTTACAAACGCTAGTGATGTAATAATATGTTTAGTTAATAACTTGATATGAGTAACATAAGGTATTGATTTGTGTGGAGTAACCACAGTCAGCGAAAGACTTCATTGCTAAAGGGCCGTACACACGTAGGGTTTTTTAAGTCTCCATCAGACTTTCTGCTAAGCTCCTCCTACTTCTTTTTCCACAAGATTTTTTAATCATATAGGAAAAAACGATATAATTATTATTTATTTTAGTTGGTATTCATGATACCTGCAAGTATCATGGATACCAACTGAAATTAACACAGTTATATAGTTTTTTACTATATTCTCATGAAAAAAGTAGGAGGAGCTTAGCAAAAGTCTACTGGAAAGACTTACCCTACGTGTGTACGGCCCTTTAGAGTAGTCTTTAATATTCTTTTCTCTCAGGTATGAGTGACGGTGTGGACAGCATGGAGGTTGGAGGGGCCGAAGAGATGGGGTCTCTGCCCCGCATGAACGGTAGCAACGGTTTGCCTGCTTCTTCCAGTACTCTTCCTGTCCCCACTATGAACAACCGTGGAATGTCCTGGCAGTGGAATCGCTAACTCCTTAGCACTTTAGGCTACTTATTTTAATGATAGTTTTATACTTGCACTAGTTATGGTTTATATGATTGAATAAAGTCTCGGCTGATATCATAAGTCGATATTGATGAGTTTTATGTGTATTTCAATAAACTAGTGACAAATGTTCTTCATATTATCAAGGATTTTGTTGTGATTGTTGTTGTTTTATTGTGTTTGAAATCATAACTAATGAATGGATTGCACTTAGACCCTAAGAGCAATGTTACGAATCCGACTGGCTTTAATTCTTTGCGGTAATATTGAAGTAGAGGATATGTGCAGACTTTACTTCCAATAAATACTTATTTGCAATACTCTGTATATACATGCTCCATTTTCATTAAAAACACATTTTCATCATATTACTAAGATTGCAGATTTCTGAAATGTTTACATGGATATTTTCGAATTCAAAGTAGAGGGTGAGAATCACTCGGCAGAAAGTAATTATAACTCCCGTCATTAACCATCTGGTAGTAAATTGTAGAACAGACAGTTTTTGCCCTTGAATTAGTATTAATCATATCAAAATTATAGATGCATATCTTGATACTGAATTGATATTAGACTTTGAAGTCTAACATAAAATAAGGCAAATGGCTTTTCTAACCACTGGGATGTGCTAACATATCAAACTAGATCATCTTCACACCACTATTATTCCTAGGTTAATTAATTTTGCTGTGCTTCCAGTGCTAATAGTACATTTATTATTTCACTATGTTGTTGATACCTCTCGTAACTAATACCTTAGAGTTAAGTAGTACAGTGGACTGGATATCTTGGAAGTAAATGCCTTAATATCTCAATGTGGAGTTTGATTCTTCGAACCAGAGTACTGAAGTGACATTTCTTGAGCCAATCTGACAGGCATATTCTTCTGGACTGTACTGTACCCCTAAATATTTACCTTACACTTGTTTGACTGTTAACCTAATTTGTACATAATTAACTCCTTATATCTAAGAAGATGTGCCTTTGCCGTAGGATATTAAGTGCAGTTGTATGAGGTCCTTGAGGCTTCCTTTTAGTTTTAAAAGCTATGGTTGATTTAATCGTCCAGGGAACGTTAGACTCGCAACAATTGATAGTGGTTATTTCTTCATATTATACCATTCTGTCTAGTATTTAACACTAAAGCCACCGCTAGTAGAAATACAATAATATTGTTAAATTCTTTCAGAACTCTATTGATCTTAAGTATATCAAATGATTGATTTTGTGTTACTCTAAAGGTACGCATGTATCTATTAGATTGCTATTGGGTAAGTTTCGAGTTGTCTGATAATTCAACACTTTCTATCAAGAAAAATCAATAATTATTATTTTCCTCATTATTTTAATTGGTATCCATGATACCTATATGTAATATGATACCAATTAAATATCTAAAATGTGGAACAGTCTGATAAATCTAAACTTCCTTTTGCTTATGACTAGTAAGTAACTTACTAGATTTAAGACATCAAATTCTGTTAGTCCGTATCAGCTGTTAAGTTGCTGCAAGATTTTATTTCAATATATATTATTTTGGTGGATTGTATATATATGTTGTAGTTAGTAAGTAGATACCTAGAGTAATGTGCTTGGTAATATCTAAATGTTCAGGCATCATATTTGATTACCCCTAGAATATTTTATACTTTTCTAATGTTTATGGACTAGTTTTAGCTTCGAGAGTTCAGACTTACTGTGTGGGAGTTCAATTAAGTAATTAAATCTTAACATGTTTACTTTTTGGGTTGGTGTTTATGCTTAACCACGTTGTATTTTTAGAGTAAATTGTAAATAACCTGGAATTAAATACCATTACTGTACAGTTTAATGTAACCAAGCGTGAGGTTTCTAATTATCTTCTTGGCAGTTAATGCGCTTCAGTGAAAATTTATGAAATATCCATCCGTATGTAATTAACTTCCAAGAGTTTGTCTGAAATTAAAATAAAATACTGAAGTTTATATTGAGATTAATAAATAAGGGATTCTTTTAGAAGCATTTATTTGTTACAATTCTCAAGAATGGAGACGGGATATAAATTGGTACAGAATATCACTATACGCAGACCTTTGCTCTAGTCTGAATCAATTCAGATGATGGTAAAAGGTGTATCATTGTCAATACTGTTTCATCCTTCCCTTGTTATTTAAGTTAGTTTATCTCCGTAGTATCCACCAGTTGTACTGACTTTATTTAATTGCAAGAAATTAATTTATACCTACAGTGCAACAAACAATTAAGTTTAAAAAAAATTCTGCTGTAATCATTTAATCTATTACTTTTGATCTTTTTTCTAAACCTAGAACTAAATTTACCGTATTTCAACATCTGTAATAGTTTCTCTACAATAAATTATGAAACAACCGATAGTTTTATTCATATGTTGATTGAAACTAGAAACAATGCAAAACTAAAATTTATTGAGAATTCCTTAGGTTATCTTAGAAAGCTATTTTCTTCATCAAAAGGTAAATGTGTTTGTCGACTTCAAAGCCATGAAGTGTGTTTGCATCTCCCTGAAATGAAGATCAGAGTTTAGCACCTTGTTACATTTATAAACATAAAATAACTAAACTTATATATTTCCATAACAATTTATAGCTATTATTTCGAGGAATAAACTTTCCTAAAATATTAGATGAAACTAGTTTCAGGCTTCTAACAATCAGTGAAATGAAGAAGGGGGAGACTTTTTCTAAGACACAATGAGCTTTTGAAATGTAACTGAGATGCAACCATTCTCTCCACTTATTTATAAAGATAATGGCTTGCAATTAACACCTATACACACCTGCAATTTCATGAGAAGTCCACCATAAGAGACATAAGCTGCTAGTCTGCCAGTGTTCTCGCCATCGTCTCCCTCTATTCTGTAAATCTTTCCATACATCACATACTCAAAAGGCTCGGCTCGTGATGGGTGAGAGTCCATAGGGTTGTAGTTAGGCCCGTCTGTGGGGAAACCATCCTCTCTCAGAGTCTGGGGAAAAGATTGGTGTTACTATACATAATAAATATTGAAAAAATTTCAGGAGAAATATCTCATTCAATATATTTGTTGCTTATTAAATGGGTTATAAAGAGTACTAAAAATTCTAATGCAATATAATTTATTCTAATTATCTAAAAATAACAATCTCATTCCTCTAATCCAGCTTTATTTCTGAAGTTAAATAGTTAGCTAATCAGGGTAATTCAGAGTTATTAAATTGTTTATATAAGAAAAATGGTAAACAAGTTAAAATGTAAAATTATATACAATTACTTATATGATAAAAAAGTGGAACAGTCCGCATTTTACTAAAGCAGTAGCTAACTAAAAAATTATCACTTTTCATACCAACAAATAGAATTCTCTGATTCAACTTCTATAAACTAAAATTTAGACTTACTAACTTGATTAAGTTTTGAGTGGAAATAAAATTTAGAGACAAATCAGTCCCTTCAACAGAATTTAATGAATTCAATTAATAACTGCTACCAGTCTGTGAATCAATAGCTAATGTAGCTATAACATTCGAAACAATAGTTTAGATCTCGAATACTCACCACTGCGAGAACCAGACGGAATTTGTCACCATAGTCCATGGGGTAGAGCCAAGTGTTCACATCGAGAATGAGGTCCATTTTGAAGGATTCACTCTCACAGTGCAGACGAGATACTTTGTCAAACTTTTTGCCATCACAATTGATGTCCTTCACATCAAATATATCTTCAAAAAGTATTCCAGCCATAATTAAAAATTTATATCATCTGAAAAATTGAAAAGTCATCAAGACATTAAGAAAGGTTGAATGTGAGTCTGATAAGGAATTTTAAACTTCATTATC
This sequence comes from Caprella mutica, assembly GCA_947561585.1. NCBI lineage: Eukaryota > Metazoa > Arthropoda > Malacostraca > Amphipoda > Caprellidae > Caprella > Caprella mutica. Next base: position 193,700 of record CANNZV010000963.1, read on the forward strand.
TATTTACACTCTCTGATGTGTGTTGTTGTTAAATTAACTCTATATCTGTACTTTAACAGTTACTATGTTGGGAGTCCCTCAAATGGAGAGAAATTTGTGTAAAAAAAGGAACTGGACAGTTTCAAGTGATTCCTGGCAGGCTGGCAACACACCAATGAGTCAAGTTTTAAAATATTCAATTTCAAACAAGACATATATCATTTTCCAATTATTAGAAAATTATAAATCTAGTGCAACATACAGAATAAATATAAATGTTAAAAAATGTAATTATTCACCCTCTAAGGAGGAGTTGAGGACTGGGTAATAGTAAGAAAACTTAACCAGAGACCCAAAACCAATATCCTTATTAACCCTTTAGCAAGCCACTTTTTTTTAGCTTTTCTGACTTTGGATAAAATATTTGATATTTTTTTTGAATTAAGACATCAGTGAGGATATGTATAAAAATCATTTGATGAGAATTTTTTTTTTAATTTATAAAAAAAAAGGAAGAGGATACATATGGCCAGTTGGTCCCATGAGACTACTATATGAAAGGAGACACGAGTTTCCACCTGGTCGCTAAAGGGTTAAACAAACAACAAAAAGCACCATACCAGTAGTAGTACTACCAATAGGTAGAAGTAGTAGAATATTCCCTTCCACATGGGACAGAGTTGCAACACATGTGCACTTTAGTATGTTTGCATACAGATGAAATAAAGGAAATAGCTTATTTCTCTTTTTCAATTAAAAGGAGCATTAATCAATAATTACTAAACGAAAGAGCTGTAGTATCTTTATCCATTATAAGCTTGGATTATAAATTACCATTCCATATATCCAGTCTGCAGAATATGCGACAAGGGAAGATATTTGGGAGCAAGTGAAGATAAAAGACCAGAGTCCATTAACTTTACCAGGTTAAATTCTGGTTCGTTATGTTTACTAGCTTCATTTCTGGTCCGTTAAATATACTTGGTTAAATTATTAATATTTGATCAATAATTGGAATAAGAATATAATTATGGAATCATAGATACCAAATTAAAAGATTTATGCAGAAGTTTTTTTAATTTCTTAATTAATTGTTCTTAAGGCCCCTTCACACTTTTGTTTCTCAACGCCACATTAGAAATAATGCTCTTTTGGCATGTCTTCACACTTGCCTTTTTGCAACGCCTTATTAGAAAAAAGGCTAATCTAATCATTATTTTCCTTGTTATTATTTGGTAATCATTTTCTCTGGTTATCATTTTCTCTGGTTATCATTTTCTCTGGTTATCACTTTCTCTGGTTATCACTTTCTCTGGTTATCACTTTCTCTGGTTTTCACTTTCTCTGGTTTTCATTTTCTCTGGTTTTCATTTTCTCTGGTTTTCATTTTCTCTGGTTTTCATTTTCTCTGGTTATTATTTTCTCTGGTTATTATTTTCTCTGGTTATTATTTTCTCTGGTTATTATTTTCTCTGGTTATTATTTTCTCTGGTTATCATTTCCTCTGGTCAAGATATGGAAAAAAGTAATTTGGCATAATAGGGTATGTTCTGAATTATCGAACAGTTCCACATTTTTGATCACCAACAAATAACGAGNCAGCAAAGGATCTATTTTCAGTATGGGATCTTTCTACAGCAACGGTTTTATCTACAATAAAAGATCTATCTACAGAAAAGGATCTATCCACAGAAAAGGATCTATCTACAGCGAAGAATCTATCTACAGCAAAGGATCTATCTACAGCATAGGATCTATCAACGGCAAGGGATCTATCTACGGCAAAGGATAAATTTATTTATTTACAGCAAAGGATCTTAGATCTATCTACAGCTAAGGATCTATCTACAGTACAAGATCTATCTACTACAAAGGATCTATCTACAGCAAAGGATTTATCTACAACAGAGAATCTATGTACAGCTAAGAATCTATCTAAAGCAAAGGATCTATCTACTGCAAAGGATCTGTCTACAGCAAAGGATCTATCTGCAACAAAGAATCTATCTACAGCAAAGAATTTTTGTTCAGCAGATAATCTATCTAGAGCAAATGATCTATCTACAGCAAAGGATCAATCTAAAGACAATGATCTTTCTAAAGTAACGGAACTATATACAGCAAAGGATCCATCTACAGTTAAGGATCTATCAACAGCAAAGGATCAATCTATGAAATAAGATCTATTTACAACAAGAGTTCTATCTACAGCAAAGGATCTATCTACAGCAAAGGATCTATCTACATGAAAGGATCTATCTACAGCAAAAGATCTATTTACAGTAAAGGAGCTATCAACAGAAAATGATCTATCAACAATGAGGGATCTATCTGCAGCAAAGGATCTATCTACAGCAAAGGAGCTATTTACAGCAAAAGATCTGTCAACAATGAAGGATCTATCTGCAGCAAAGGATCTATCTACAGCAAAGGATCTATCTTCAGCAAAGGATCTTTATACAGCAAAAGATCTATCAACAATAAGGGATCTATCTGCAGCAAAGGATCTATCTACAGCAAAGGATCTATCTTCAGCAAAGGATCTCTATACAGCACAGGATTTATGTGCAGTAATGGATCTATCTTCTGCATAGGATACATCTACTGCAAAGAATCTATCTACAGCAAAGAATCTATCTTCAGCAAAGAATCTATCTACAGCAAAGGATCTATCTACAGCAAAGGATCTATCTACAGAAAAGGATCTATCTACAGTAAAGGATCTATCTACAGTCAAGGATTTATCTACTGTATAGGATTTCTCTACAGCAAAGGATCAATCTACAGTTAAGGATCTATTTTAAGCAAAGGATCTATTTACAGCAAAATATCTAACTAAAGTCAATGATCTATCTACGACAAAGGATCTATTTACAACAGCAGTACTTTATACCCTAATGGATCTATCTATAGCAAAGGATCGATCTTCAGCGAAGTGATCTATCTTCAGGTAGAGATCTATCTACAGCAAAGAATCTGTCTACACCAAAGGATTTTTTACAGCGCAGGATCTATCATCTGCAAAGGATCAATCTTTAGCAAAAGATATATATACAACAAAAGTTCTATCTACAGCTAAAAATCTATCTACAGCAAAGGATTTATCTACAGGAAAGGATCTATCTACAGCAAAGGATCTATTTACAGTAAAGGAACTATCTACAGCAAAAGATCTATCAACAATAAGGGATCTATCTACAGCAAATGATCTATCTACAGCAAAGTGTTCTATCTACAGTAAGGGATCTATCTACAGCAAAGAATCTGTCTACACCAAAGGATCTTTCAACAGTAAAAGATCTGTCAACAGCAAAGGATCTATCTACAGCAAAGGATCTATTTACAGCAGAAGATCTTTCTACAGCAGAGAATCTTTCTACAGCAAAGGATCTATCTACAGCAAAGAATCTATTTACAGTATGGGATCTATCAACAGCAAAGGTTTTATCTACAGTAAAGATCTATCTACAGAAAAGGATCTATCTACAGAAAAGGAACTATCTACAGCGAAGGATCTATTTACAACAAAGGATCCATCTACAGCAAATTATCTATCTACGGCAAGGGATCTTTCTACGGCACAGGATTTATTTATTTATTTACAGCAAAGGATCTATCTACAGAAAAGGATCTATCTACAGAAAAGGATCTATCTACAGCGAAGGATCTATCTACAACAAAGGATCTACCTACAGCAAATGATCTATCTACAACAAATGATCTATCTACAGCAAATGTTCTATCTACAACAAAGAATCTATGTACAGCAAAGAATCTATCTACAGTAAAGAATCTATCTACAGCATAGGATCTATCTACAGCAAAGGATCTATCTACAGCAAAGGATCTGTCTACAGCAATGGATCTATTCACAGCAGGAGATCTTTCTACAGCAGATGATTTTTCTACTGCAAAGGATCTATCTTCAGCAAAGGATCTATTTTCAGTATGGGATCTTTCTACAGCAACGGTTTTATCTACAATAAAAGATCTATCTACAGAAAAGGATCTATCCACAGAAAAGGATCTATCTACAGCGAAGAATCTATCTACAGCAAAGGATCTATCTACAGCATAGGATCTATCTACGGCATGGGATCTCTCTACGGCAAAGAATAAATTTATTTATTTACAGCAAAGGATCTTAGATCTATCTACAGCTAAGGATCTATCTACAGTACAAGATCTATCTACTACAAAGGATCTATCTACAGCAAAGGATTTATCTACAACAAAGAATCTATGTACAGCTAAGAATCTATCTAAAGCAAAGGATCTTTCTACTGCAAAGGATCTGTCTACAGCAAAGGATATATCTGCAACAAGGAATCTATCTACAGCAAAGAATCTATGTTCAGCAGATAGTCTATCTATAGCAAATGATCTATCCACAGCAAAGGATCAATCTACAGACAATGATCTTTCTAAAGTAACGGAACTATATACAGAAAAGGATCCATCTACAGTTAAGGATCTATCAACAGCAAAGGATCAATCTATGAAATAAGATCTATTTATAACAAGAGTTCTATCTACAGCAAAGGATCTATCTACAGCAAAGGATCTATCTACATGAAAGGATCTATTTACAGTAAAGGAGCTAACTACAGCAAATGGTCTATCAACAATGAGGGATCTATCTGCAGCAAAGGATCTATCTACAGCAAAGGAGCTATCTACAGCAAAAGATCTGTCAACAATGAAGCATCTATCTGCAGCAAAGGATCTATCTACAGCAAAGGATCTATCTTCAGCAAAGGATCTTTATACAGCAAAAGATCTATCAACAATGAGGGATCTATCTGCAGCAAAGGATCTATCTACAGCAAAGGATCTATCTTCAGCAATAGATCTTTATACAGCACAGGATCTATGTAGAGTAATGGATCTATCTTCTGCATAGGATATATCTACTGCAAAGAATCTATCTACAGCAAAGAATCTATCTTCAGCAAAGAATCTATCTACAGCAAAGGATCTATCTACAGAAAAAGATCTATCAACAGAAAGGGATCTATCTACAGCAAAGGATCTATCAACAGTCAAGAATTTATCTACTGCATAGGATCTCTCTACAGCAAAAGATCAATCTACAGTTAAGGATCTATCTTAAGCAAAGGATCTATCTACAGCAAAATATCTATCTAAAGCCAATGATCTATCTACAACAAAGGATCTATTTACAACAGCAGAACATTATACTCTAATGGATCTATCTACAGCAAAGGATCTATCTACAGCAAAGTGATCTATCTTCAGTAAGAGATCTATCTACAGCAAAGAATCTATCTACACCAAAGGATTTTTTACAGTGCAGGATCTATCAACAGCAGAGGATCAATCTTTAGCAAAAGATATATTTACAACAAAATTTCTATCTTCATCAAAAAATCTATCTACAGCAAAGGATTTATCTACAGGAAAGGATCTATCTACAGCAAAGGATCTATTTACAGCAAAGGAGCTATCTACAGCAAAGAATCTATTTACAATATGGGAGCATCAACAGCAAAGGTTTTATCTACAGTAAAGGGTCTATCTACAGAAAAGGATCTATCTACAGAAAAGGTTCTATCTACAGCGAAGAATCTATCTACAACAAAGGATCTATCTACAGCAAATGATCAATCTACATGTAAGTATCTATCTTAAGCAAAGGATCTATCTACAGCAAAGGATATATATAAAGCAAATGATCTATCTACAAAAAAGCATCTACTTACAACAGCAGAACTTTACAGCATAGGATCTGTCTACAGCAAAGGATCTATCTACAGCAAAGTGATCTATTTTCAGTAAGGGATCTATCTACAGAAAAGAATTTTTCTACACCAAGAGATCTTTCTACAGCGCAGGATCTGTTAACAGCAAAGGATCAATCCATAGCAAAAGATCTATTCACAACAAAAGTTCTATCTACAGCAAAGAATCAATCTACAGCAAAGGATCTATCAACAATAAGGGATCTATCTGCAGCAAAGGATCAATCTACAGCAAAGGATCTATCCTCAGCAAAGGATCTATCTACAGCAAAGTGATCCATCTACAGTATGGGATCTATCTACAGCAAATGATCTATCTACAGCAAAGTGATCTATATACAGTAAGGGATCTATCTACAGCAAAGAATCTATCTACACCAAAGGATCTTTCTACAGCGAAAGATCTGTCAACAGCAAAGGATCTATCTACAGCAATGGATCTATTCACAGCAGGATATCTTTCTACAGCATAGGATCTATCTGCAGCAAAGGATCTATTTTCAGTATGGGATCTATCTACAGCAACGGTTTTATCTACAATAAAAGATCTATCTACAGAAAAGGATCTATCTACAGAAAAGGATCTATCTACAGCGAAGAATCTATCTACAGCAAAGGATCTATCTACAGCAAAGGATCTATCTACGGCAAGGGATTTATCTACGGAAAAGGATAAATTTATTTATTTACAGCAAAGGATCTTAGATCTATCTACAGCTAAGGATCTATCTACAGTAAAAGATCTATCTACTACATAGGATCTATCTACAGCAAAGGATCTATCTACAACAAAGAATCTATGTACAGCTAAGAATCTATCTAAAGCAAAGGATCTATCTACTGCAAAGGATCTGTCCACAGCAAAGGATCTATCTGCAACAAAGAATCTATCTACAGCAAAGAATCTATGTTCAGCAGATAATCTATCTACAGCAAATGATCTATCTACAGCAAAGGATCAATCTACAGACAATGATCTTTCTAAAGTAACGGAACTATATACAGCAAAGGATCCATCTACAGTTAAGGATCTATCAACAGCAAAGGATCAATCTATGAAAAAAGATCTATTTACAACAAAAGTTCTATCTACAACAAAGAATCTATCTACAGCAAAGGATCTATCTACATGAAAGGATCTATCTACAGCAAATGATCTATTTACAGTAAAGGAGCTATCAACAGAAAATGATCTATCAACAATGAGGGATCTATCTGCAGCAAAGGATCTATCTACAGCAAAGGAGCTATTTACAGAAAAAGATCTATCAACAATGAGGGATCTATCTGCAGCAAAGGATCTATCTACAGCAAAGGATCTATCTTCAGCAAAGGATCTTTATACAGCAAAAGATCAATCAACAATAAGGGATCTATCTGCAGCAAAGGATCTATCTACAGCAAAGGATCTATGAACAGTAATGGATCTATCTTCTGCATAGGATACATCTACTGCAAAGAATCTATCTACAGCAAAGAATCTATCTACAGCAAAGGATCTATCTACAGGAAAGGATCTATCTACAGTAAAGGATCTATTTACAGTAAAGGAGCTATCTACAGCAAATGGTCTATCAACAATGAGGGATCTATCTGCAGCAAAGGATCTATCTACAGCAAAGGAGCTATTTACAGCAAAAGATCTGTCAACAATGAGGCATCTATCTGCAGCAAAGGATCTATCTACTGCAAAGGATCTATCTTCAGCAAAGGATCTTTATACAGCAAAAGATCTATCAACAATGAGGGATCTATCTGCAGCAAAGGATCTATCTACAGCAAAGGATCTATCTTCAGCAATGGATCTTTATACAGCATAGGATCTATGTAGAGTAATGGATCTATCTTCTGCATAGGATACATCTACTGCAAAGAATCTATCTACAGCAAAGAATCTATCTTCAGCAAAGAATCTATCTACAGCAAAGGATATATCTACAGCAAAAGATCTATCAACAGAAAAGGATCTATCTACAGCAAAGGATCTATCAACAGTCAAGAATTTATCTACTGCATAGGATCTCTCTACAGCAAAAGATCAATCTACAGTTAAGGATCTATCTACAGCAAAATATCTATCTAAAGCCAATGATCTATCTACAACAAAGGATCTATTTACAACAGCAGAACATTATACTCTAATGGATCTATCTACAGCAAAGGATCTATCTACAGCAAAGTGATCTATCTTCAGTAAGAGATCTATCTACAGCAAAGAATCTATCTACACCAAAGGATTTTTTACAGTGCAGGATCTATCAACAGCAGAGGATCAATCTTTAGCAAAAGATATATTTACAACAAAATTTCTATCTTCATCAAAAAATCTATCTACAGCAAAGGATTTATCTACAGGAAAGGATCTATCTGCAGCTAAGGATCTATTTACAGCAAAGGAGCTATCTACAGCAAAGAATCTATTTACAATATGGGAGCATCAACAGAAAAGGTTTTATCTACAGTAAAGGGTCTATCTACAGAAAAGGATCTATCTACAGAAAAGGTTCTATCTACAGCGAAGAATCTATCTACAACAAAGGATCTATCTACAGCAAATGATCAATCTACATTTAAGTATCTATCTTAAGCAAAGGATCTATCTACAGCAAAGGATCTATATAAAGCAAATGATCTATCTACAAAAAAGCATCTACTTACAACAGCAGAACTTTACAGCATTGGATCTGTCAACAGCAAAGGATCTATCTACAGCAAAGTGATCTATTTTCAGTAAGGGATCTATCTACAGAAAAGAATTTTTCTACACCAAGAGATCTTTCTACAGCGCAGGATCTGTCAACAGCAAAGGATCAATCTATAGCAAAAGATCTATTCACAACAAAAGTTCTATCTACAGCAAAGAATCTATCTACAGCAAAGGATCTATCCTCAGCAAAGGATCTATCTACAGCAAAGTGATCCATCTACAGTATGGGATCTATCTACAGCAAATGATCTATCTACAGCAAAGTGATCTATATACAGTAAGGGATCTATCTACAGCAAAGAATCTATCTACACCAAAGGATTTTTTACAGTGCAGGATCTATCAACAGCAGAGGATCAATCTTTAGCAAAAGATATATTTACAACAAAATTTCTATCTTCATCAAAAAATCTATCTACAGCAAAGGATTTATCTACAGGAAAGGATCTATCTGCAGCTAAGGATCTATTTACAGCAAAGGAGCTATCTACAGCAAAGAATCTATTTACAATATGGGAGCATCAACAGAAAAGGTTTTATCTACAGTAAAGGGTCTATCTACAGAAAAGGATCTATCTACAGAAAAGGTTCTATCTACAGCGAAGAATCTATCTACAACAAAGGATCTATCTACAGCAAATGATCAATCTACATTTAAGTATCTATCTTAAGCAAAGGATCTATCTACAGCAAAGGATCTATATAAAGCAAATGATCTATCTACAAAAAAGCATCTACTTACAACAGCAGAACTTTACAGCATTGGATCTGTCAACAGCAAAGGATCTATCTACAGCAAAGTGATCTATTTTCAGTAAGGGATCTATCTACAGAAAAGAATTTTTCTACACCAAGAGATCTTTCTACAGCGCAGGATCTGTCAACAGCAAAGGATCAATCTATAGCAAAAGATCTATTCACAACAAAAGTTCTATCTACAGCAAAGAATCTATCTACAGCAAAGGATCTATCCTCAGCAAAGGATCTATCTACAGCAAAGTGATCCATCTACAGTATGGGATCTATCTACAGCAAATGATCTATCTACAGCAAAGTGATCTATATACAGTAAGGGATCTATCTACAGCAAAGAATCTATCTACACCAAAGGATCTTTCTACAGCGAAAGATCTGTCAACAGCAAAGGATCTATTTACAGCAATGGATCTATTCACAGCAGGAGATCTTTCTACAGCAGATGATTTTTCTACAGCAAAGGATCTATCTGTAGCAAAGGATCTATTTTCAGTATGGGATCTATCTACAGCAACGGTTTTATCTACAATAAAAGATCTATCTACAGAAAAGGATCTATCTACAGAAAAGGATCTATCTACAGCGAAGAATCTATCTACAGCAAAGGATCTATCTACAGCAAAGGATCTATCTACGGCAAGGGATTTATCTACGGCAAAGGATAAATTTATTTATTTACAGCAAAGGATCTTAGATCTATCTACAGCTAAGGATCTATCTACAGTAAAAGATCTATCTACTACAAAGGATCTATCTACAGCAAAGGATCTATCTACAACAAAGAATCTATGTACAGCTAAGAATCTATCTAAAGCAAAGGATCTATCTACTGCAAAGGATCTGTCTACAGCAAAGGATCTATCTGCAACAAAGAATCTATCTACAGCAAAGAATCTATGTTCAGCAGATAATCTATCTACAGCAAATGATCTATCTACAGCAAAGGATCAATCTACAGACAATGATCTTTCTAAAGTAACGGAACTATATACAGCAAAGGATCCATCTACAGTTAAGGATCTATCAACAGCAAAGGATCAATCTATGAAAAAAGATCTCTTTACAACAAAAGTTCTATCTACAGCAAAGGATCTATCTACAGCAAAGGATCTATCTACATGAAAGGATCTATCAACAGCAAATGATCTACTTACAGTAAAGGAGCTATCAATAGAAAATGATCTATCAACAATGAGGGATCTATCTGCAGCAAAGGATCTATCTACAGCAAAGGAGCTATTTACAGCAAAAGATCTATCAACAATGAGGGATCTATCTGCAGCAAAGGATCTATCTACAGCAGAGGATCTATCTTCAGCAAAGGATCTTTATACAGCAAAAGATCTATCAACAATAAGGGATCTATCTGCAGCAAAGGATCTATCTACAGCAAAGGATCTATCTTCAGCAAAGGATCTCTATACAGCACAGGATCTATGAACAGTAATGGATCTAATTTCTGCATAGGATACAAATACTGCAAAGAATCTATCTACAGCAAAGAATCTATCTTCAGCAAAGAATCTATCTTCAGCAAAGAATCTATCTACAGCAAAGGATCTATCTACAGCAAAGGATCTATCTACAGAAAAGGATCTATCTACAGAAAAGGATCTATCTACAGAAAAGGTTCTATCTACAGCGAAGAATCTATCTTAAGCAAAGGATCTATCTACAGCAAAGGATCTATATAAAGCCAATGATCTATCTACAAAAAAGCATCTACTTACAACAGCAGAACTTTACAGCATAGGATCTGTCTACAGCAAAGGATCTATCTACAGAAAAGTGATCTATTTTCAGTAAGGGATCTATCTACAGAAAAGAATCTGTCTACACCAAGAGGATCTGTCAACAGCAAAGGATCAATCTATAGCAAAAGATCTATTCACAACAAAAGTTCTATCTACAGCAAAGAATCTATCTACAGCAAAGGATCTATCAACAATAAGGGATCTATCTGCAGCAAACGATCTATCTACAGCAAAGGATCTATCCTCAGCATAGGATCTATCTACAGCAAAGTGATCCATCTACAGTATGGGATCTATCTACAGCAAATGATCTATCTACAGCAAAGTGATCTATATACAGTAAGGGATCTATCTACAGCAAAGAATCTATCTACACCAAAGGATCTTTCTACAGCGAAAGATCTGTCAACAGCAAAGGATCTATCTACAGCAATGGATCTATTCACAGCAGGAGATCTTTCTACAGCAGATGATTTTTCTACAGCAAAGGATCTATCTGCAGCAAAGGATCTATTTTCAGCAAAGGATCTATCTTCAGCAAAGGATCTTTATACAGCAAAAGATCTATCAACAATAAGGGATCTATCTGCAGCAAAGGATCTATCTACAGCAAAGGATCTATCTTCAGCAAAGGATCTCTATACAGCACAGGATTTATGTACAGTAATGGATCTATCTTCTGCATAGGGTACATCTACTGCAAAGAATCTATCTACAGCAAAGAATCTATCTTCAGCAAAGAATCTATCTACAGCAAAGGATCTATCTACAGCAAAGGATCTATCTACAGAAAAGGATCTATCTACAGTAAAGGATCTATCTACAGTCAAGGATTTATCTACTGTATAGGATCTCTCTACAGCAAAGGATCAATCTACAGTGAAGGATCTATTTTAAGCAAAGGATCTATCTACAGCAAAATATCTAACTAAAGCCAATGATCTATCTACAACAAAGGATCTATTTACAACAGCAGAACTTTATACCCTAATGGATCTATCTATTTCAAAGGATCGATCTTCAGCAAAGTGATCTATCTTCAGTAAGAGATCTATCTACAGCAAAGAATCTGTCTACACCAAAGGATTTTTTACAGCGCAGGATCTATCATCTGCGAAGGATCAATCTTTAGCAAAAGATATATATACAACAAAAGTTCTATCTACAGCTAAAAATCTATCTACAGCAAAGAATTTATCTACAGGAAAGGATCTATCTACAGCAAAGGATCT